>JAAVUB010000061.1:0-41300 GCA_014898885.1 Fusarium lyarnte (nom. inval.)
GGCGAGGAGATGAGATCTCTATCACGGAAGAGGTGGTAAAGGCTGCAGCAGGAAACTATAGGAATGGCAAGAAAGTGATGGCGCTACTTCTCGACCGGCGAGGAGATGAGATTACTATTACAGAAGAGGTGGTGAAGGCTGCAGCAACATGTGGTCAGGACAGGGTTCTGAACCTCTTATCTCAGAATGGTCTCATCTCCGTTCGGGGCGAATGGCGTTGCATCGCAAAGTTTTATAACGCAGCAGAAGCCGGGGATGTTTCTGTTATTAAACGGCTCCTCGATACAGGAACTAAGCCCGATACGAAAAACATCAATGGAGAAACGCCTTTATGGATTGCGGCAAGGAATAGGTGCGACACAGTCGTTCAAGTTCTGGCGCAAAGGACAGACGTGAATGTCAACTCAAGGTCTATCTCTGGGAGATCGCCATTATTCTGGCCATCTAGTCATGGTAACGAGCGAATCGTGGCTATTCTGATGCAAGCTGGTGCGGATGCGAGCATTGTGGACGAGAATGGAGACACGGCAGTCACTGTGGCAAGACGGAATGGACATGAGAGGGTTGCCCAGGTTCTCGAACTGTCAAGAGATCTAGCTTGAATTCGACTTGCGATGTTGAGCTTCGTACAGTAATGGTCTTCTATCGGGTATCGGGTGTAAGCCGTGGAATGTCAACCACTGGATGGAAAATCGTGAAAGGGCTTTCACTTGTCAAATGAAGTTCAGACCGAGTTGTAAAGAGAAAAACGCGCTTCATCTTTATAGTTTCAACGCCCTATCGGTATAGCTTAATATCCGACCTCCTCAGCCTTTTTTTCTTTAGTTTATTTGAGTACCGGACTTGGATCGTGCCCTGGGAGCGATGTGGAAGTGTCTTATGGATCGCCTTTGGCGGGAGCTCCGAGTACTGGCGGGGATACTGCGAACCGATGTGTGAGGAGCTTGAGACACTCTGCGACGCTTGGGACCGTGTTGTTCTTCGTCATCGGATTCTTCTCCAGACCCATATCCCTCAAGTTTTGGAGGCGAAGGACAATAGTCCTCGTCACGCCCGCATCCTGGAGCGTCGAGGCCATCTTCGCTACCAGAGCTTTCAGCATCAGCGCAATGGCCCTTATCTTGCACCGTCACGTGTGTATGTGTGGATCTGCGACGAGAATGGCGGCGAGACAGCAACTCCTGAGGCTGAGGAGATACACGGACTCCGAGCAGCGATCCAGATTTAGCTCGCGAAGATTCGGCCTCAGTATCGATGGGTGGGCAGCTTGTGTGGTCGAAGTCTTGCTCTTGTCATGATTCGGATGACAGCCTAACTACAAGGGATGAAGTGCGGGTTTCGGGGACGGCATCATCAGGCGAGATGCTCGCACAAAATTCGCCATCGTGCAGCTTCTGAGCCATCTTGTTGGGGGTAGCAGCAATAGGACTATTTGTGCGAATTGAAGGGGACGCGAGAGTACTCTGTGACCTATGACAGGATCCTTGGTCAGAAAGAGAATCGGTTATCATAATGCCGGGCCCGCTGACCGCTCCAGCGGCTTGTTCATCCGACGCATCCATATATGGCTGGCTGCCAAGGCTAGTAGCCGATATGTCAAATGGAGCATTTGTACAAGACGTCGCGTCTCCAGCGGACATGTGACCCGGCTGACAAGGAACTTGCTGATTCAGTTCAGGGCTATCGAGGCGGTCCATGTGTGATTCGAGGGTCCAAATTGGGATACTCTCCACTCTGGCCGGAGGGACTGCTGGCGTAGTATCCATACCGATGGCGGGATCCAACTCTGTGGGCCTGTATTTGGTGCTCGTACTATCTAATACGGGCTGTCAGGACATGAACCAGAAACTGCAATACAAAAAACTTACCTGAATGGCCTGTAATGCTGGTATTTGTCGGTGTTGTGCAGCATGATCGCGAGTCGTCAAGATCTTGACTCTCAACGTCCTCCTCATCTTCTGAATCAGTGTTGTCGTCGTCGGAAATTCAAATGGCGGTGTCAGTGGATTCCCCAGACGCTGAGAGTGCCCTTTCGTCGCGCGAAGCTACGTCGATGGCTTGATAACCAGGGGCAGTGAAGTTCTGCAGCACAGCATCAGAGATTGTCGATGCCATATTGGAATTACCGCAAGGTTGGAAGTCAATAGATAAGGAAGTTGCTCTGGTGTATGATGAAGTGGAAGATGGGTGGGCATAGCCCAGATTATATGCTCGCAGCTTAACCACACGAGCCCTATGGCCTGCAGGAGTCCAACTCGGTGTCTTCTTGTTGCCTCCTATTGTTCTCCAAAGTCAGGGCGTGTCGGATGGAGGAGACAGACGCGTAACTGCTTCCTCTTCGTGCCAATCACCTCACTGCCGGGCCACACCAATGCAGCTGTGCTGGACAGATGATTCCCTCCTCGCTTTATCTTCTCGCATATCATCAAGGATCCACGCCGCTCGCTGGCAAGGCAGAGTCGTCGGAGATACCAGATGAGGCAGGTCTTGAGAGCGGTCGGGCTGTTCACACACGACGCGTGACATCCAGTTGGTCAGACGGCATCGGGATAGAGGCTTCCGGCAGCATTAGCTCTCTCGTCAGACCGCGAGGGAGCTCAGCAGTGCGCCTGCACATGTAGTAAGAGGTACCTAGATTGGTGGCCTTGCTATGAATTCGCCAAGCGATCCAAAGGATTCATACAAAACACAGTCGTGTTCACTCCGAAGTGAGTACATGACAGGGCTCAGTGGAAAGAAATGAAGGGGATAAAGAGGTGTTGCTTTGCGGCAGGCTCGCCTTTCAGTTCCTTAACCGGTCTGTTTACACATAGGATCATTCGAAGGATTCACGTACTAGCGCAGAACTTGCCCATGAAACGTGTTGAGTTACGTGGGCTTTGGATCCTTCAGCCCTTCCTGGCAAGGGCCTAACTACACAGCGGTTAGTGACGTACAGTATCGCCTTTCATTCCTTGATTACGCAGGCAAGAATCTTGCAAGGACCGATGGGTTCAGGTCACCTGAACCTACAATGATCTTCCTGTTCCTTGTCCTATCATCTGCTACTCCAAACTAGATCCCTCTCTTATGCGATGTCCTAGTTTACATCTGCAAGGTTTCTGCCCTACCTGTTTTACCCAGACCACTCGAAGGGAGGAATCAGAAGCTACTTGATACGTCACAAACCTAAGCGGGATACTGGTCATCGGTGAGGCAGTTGCTTTAGCCTATTACGCGCCAGCTACCCTACTAGTTTGAGTGAGTTCATGAGGGATCAAGACAAGGATGATACACCTCCTTGAGATCCCTAAACCTACCTTACCCCTTGGGTTGCCTAAATGTCTGGGACACCATTTTCCACCAGCTAATTCCTGAGATTAAAGCTATCACACTGGTCAACTACGCTGGGTGACGCGAAGCAGACCATCTGCAAAGACACTAAAAACTCGTGGACGTAGTTTGATCGTAAGGAAAAACTTGGTTGTCGCGAATATCTCGCACGTGTTGAGGTGAGTGGTAAAGTCAATGATACCATAGACTGTACAGAGAGCCAGATTCTGTTGGTGAGGAACAATCTTACAGGGGGGCACGAAACTGGGCTTCGTCCCAAAACTGGGGCACCGCCGTGATCTATGATCCCAAAAATGGCACCCCCGACCTCGCTCAGCCCCTTGCTCAGCCCACCTCAGCTCTGGGTCCCGAAACCTCAGCCCTCACTCAGCAGCAGCTCAGCCTAAAGCGGCAGGAACTCAGCTCTGGGAATGGAAATGGATTTTGGTGCGCTTGAGTTTCGTCTCCGAGTATCTTGGTATCTGGATCAGATTACACAGACCATGTTACGTGTTCGTCTACGATCATGGGAGGATTTGATGGAGTGTTTACGAAAAGTGGTATGGGTTGAGAAGATTTCTCCACTGGAGATGACGCATCTCCAGTCTGATATTGGAGAATGGTTATCTTAGTATGGCCCCTTACAAGCTACTGCCAAAGCCTAGTAAGTGACACCGCCATTCACACCAATATACTGCCCCGTAATCCATCTAGACCTCTCCTGAGCCAATAAAAGAACAGCATCGCCAATATCCTCGGGCGTTCCAGGTCGATCAGCAGCTCGTGTGATGTCAATCTCCCACTTCATCAACTCATCCTCCCGCCCCTTGGGATAAAACTCTGTCCTCACAGGACCGGGAGCCACGGAATTGACCGTAATACCTTTACTGCGACCAAGCTACTCAACATTATCAACGTGTATCAGACAGAGGGGTATATGGAACGTTGCTAACCTCTCCAGCCCAAGTCCATGTCAAGTTATCGAGAGCTGCTTTAGAAGCTGCATATGACGAGGCAACGACGTTTCCTCGCTTGGCGTTGGTGGAGCTGATGTTGATGATACGGCCGCCGGGAGGCATGTGAGCAATAACGTAGTGAACCATGTAAAAAGCTCCAAGAACATTGAGTTGGAAGACTTTAGTCAACTGCTCCACGTTCGGCTCATCGGTGATGGGACAGAGAAATGCAGTCGCAGCGTTGTTCACTGCAGTAGTCAGTTCCGAAGGCAGAGTCTGTACGAGCAACTCACCGAGAATGTCAATATGATCGGTCCCAAATCCCTCAAGAGTCTTGTCAACGAGATACTTTGCTCCTTCGGTAGTATCGACAGAAGCCTGGATAGCGATGGCCTTTCCTCCGACTTCACGAAGTGTGGTGCAGACGTTCTCGGCGCGATGCTTGGAGGAGTCGGAGACGTAGTTCACTACGACTGAGGCACCGTTTCGAGCAAGGGCGAGAGCAATACCGGCACCGATGCCGTTTTCACGACCTGAGCCGGTGACGATGGCGACTTTACCTTGAAGAGTGAGGGTGTCAGGCATGGCGGAATTATTTAAGAACGAATAGTTTGAAGTTCCTCGAAGCTTGAAAAGAAGATGTTGCTGATGCAGAGACGTAAAGACTGAGAGCTCGCTGGGCCTTTATACCTCTCCAAGCCATGTCACCACCTTTCATACAGATTGTCAAGTCGGAGTCCGACGGGGTATCATCAACGACAAGACATTGCGGTGACCTATCATTGATCCAGAAAAAGTTCGTTACTGAGTTCCCGAGTTATCCGCTAGCAAGGCTGGGTTGTTGAGTTGAGAATTTCCTAGTTAGGAAAATGGTGTTTAATGCCCCGCCATTCTCTGTGGGACGTACATACTCAACTGGCCACTAATGATGCAAACTTAGCAGCATGAGAAGCACAGGGGTTGATTTGATTCAATAATGGATAATATTTAGAGCTTGATTCTCGGTCATAGCTTTATCTCGATCTAAGAATTGCGCGTACTGGTACACTTTGTTCCTTATCCAGCACACTTGACCAGACCTCAGGAGAGATGTACGTATTGGCTGCCTCCTTGATCCGATTATCCGGTCTCCTATCCGCCTAGACAAACTCTGAAAACAGCGCAGAACTGGTGACAGCACATCCACCTTGTATACTCATGGTAGCAGACTTCTCAGACTACATCCCAGTACATGTTTGGCTGGAATAGCCTAGGAACCGATAATGATTGCAGGGGAAAAGGGGCTCCTGGTGGTAGTAGCGGCCAAGGCACGCTTGGTGGTTGCACCGGAATATGTGGGCGTTCACGATTGACATCATAGTAGTAGCTTGTGTTTGGCTCATGTTGTAGAAGACGATCAGGAGAGAAAAGGTGACGTTACTATGCAAGGAATTATCTGACAGTCGGAATCTATGATTGCAGTAGAGCTTCCTTAATTGACCGGGCATATTTGGCCAACAGCTACTGTGACTAACTCTACATGCAAAGGGTCATGTTGCGACTGAGTTGCCAATCCTTCAAGACGAACAGTGATATGTTGCGTTTTCTTGCTATGGGCTGCCTTAGCCCGTCACGTTGAGAGATAAATATGCTTTGTGTGAACTTGAGCTCCCGATTCAAGTTGGTAATCATGAGTTGAACGTTGACGATATAGGACAGATCAGGACTAACCCTTATTCTACTGTCCAGTTAGAATTCGTTAATTAAGCTGTTGTGCTTTGTGTTGTGATGTGAATTTTATTTTATGGCCGAGCTCGGCCCGGCATCGGAGCCAATCCTGTTTGAGTCCGGCTGAGCTTCACACCGCATTTTCTCTTCAGTATAAGAGACCAACAAAAAATAACAGAGAAAGAATAAGACGCAGCCTCATAGAGTCATAAGACAATAAATGAAGGGAACTATCTTGTAACGCCAGTAATGCGACAAGCTGTCTCATTCCGAATTTAACATATCATAACAGTGCTGTGAAATTATACTTGTATTTTGGCCCGGGAGGGTATTTAAGCTCTTATGATATATAGATAAAAGATAAAATCTAGTGTCCGTTAACACCGTTTGTGCCGTTTGTGCCATTTGTGCCATTGGTTCCGTTAAGTGCATGGCCCTGGGTTCGGACGTCGTGAATTGCCTTGGCGACATACTGCACGTTCCTCTTGTTCACTATAAATCGTTAGAGAATTCGCTGTCAGAAACATAAAGACAAACTTACAGCCAGATATAGAAATACGTCCCGAGTTGAGCAGGTAAATGTGGAATCGCTCACGAAGAACCTTGACCTCGAAGGGAGAAAGACCAGTATATGAGAACATACCAATCTACAATTGTCAGTAATTCCTCGTTATGAACCTGTGGACTGTTTTACGTACCTGATCGACAATATGATTCCATGTACCGGGAGTCTCCAACCTCACCAACTCATCATAAAGAGCCTGTCGCATACTCTTGATCCGACTGCTCATAACCTGGAGATCCGCCATCCAAGCTGCAGTCAGCTCCTCACTGTCCAAAACCGTCTTGACAATAGTAGATCCATATTTCGGCGCCATCGAAATCTCAGATCGGAGCAGGTACGATAACGTCGAGTATGCGTTGTCGCGAATCTCCTTGGAAGGCTCCGCGAGAACAAGGTGAACAGCCCCTGTTCGGTGGCCGTACAGACCAAAGTTCTTGGAGAATGACTGCGCGACGATCATGTCAGGGCGAGGCTGCTGGTGGTAGAAATATCGAATCGCCCATGCATCCTCGGCGGGATCTCCGGATGCGAAGCCCTGGTAGGCTGCGTCGAAGAAGGGGAAGAGCTGCTTTCGCTGACAGACTTCTGCGATGGCCTTCCACTGCTCCTTGGTAGGGTCGAGGCCGGTTGGGTTATGCGCACAAGCGTGCAGCAAGACAGCATCGCGCGGCTGAGCTTGCTCCTCCAGGGTCTTGATCATGCCCTCGAAATCCAGCGAACAGTCTGATTTCTTGTAGTATGGGTACAATCTCGGCTTCATACCAACAGACTCCCAGATCATATGGTGGTTAGCCCACGTCGGATCCGAAACCCAGATATTCTGCGGTCTCAAGTAATCGGCCACGAACCTCGCACCGATATGATTCGCTCCGGTGCCGGAGACAGTCTGCACGCTCGCGATACTCAGATCATCCTGCTCGGCAAAGATCAAATCCCTCGCAACCTTGAGAAACTGCTGGTCACCCTCGATGGGGAGATAATCATGTCTCGTGAGACTAGCCTCGTCGAAGAGTTGCTTCTCAACGCGGGTCACTACATCCAAGGGCCATGACTTTCCCTCGTCGGTGCAGTAGACGCCGACGCCGAGATTGACGCGGTCAGGAGAGGCGTCGGCGCGGTAGAGTGCGAGGAGATCGAAGATCTCGTCGGTTGGTTGCGCGGGGAGTGATGAGAAGCACGAGGGGGACATGATGGGCTCTTTGATGGGTTGGGTGAAGTGACGAGGCGGTGGAAGAGGATCGGAGGAGGGAAGTGGGTATTTTTAGTCCTGGGCGCTTTTCAGGGTAGGGCTAGTTTTTTTAGCGGTTGAAGGGCGCCACTTGGGAAAAATGGGTGAAGTGTTTGTCGCTAGCTTTCGGGTTTCTTTGTCGGCAGCCGTCAGATGATGGGAATAATGTCAGCTGGTTGACGGAATTGGCAAATCATAGTGAGAGATCTGGAGATTCATCAGGAACAACACCGGCATGTACAAATGGGATCAGCTATAGCACCGACCGAGGGCTAATGCAACTGGCATCAATTGACCTGTTTTTTATCGATATCCTCAACCATTCCATAGTCAATAGCATATTGTCCCACTGTAGACGGTATAACAGAGTTCCCAAAGCCTTTGCAGTCTCGAGATTGGCTGCAAAGTGAAGCATCCATCAAGTGCCAAATTAGCCGAATCCAGACTAGCCTCATGTACACAAATTGTCTATTACCTAACGACCAATAATATCGCTCAATTGGTCATCGAAGGTTGCATTGAGATGACTGCCGCTTTGATGAGCGATTGATGAGAGATGATCAATGCGCGACTTGATTGGTATTGAGCTTTGAACAATGCGACGTTTGTGCGCTGTTAGTAAGGGGGCGAAACTAAAGGGGGGACTTGGCTGAGACGCCCGGATAATTCATGGTCCGTTAGGCGTTTTAGAAGTCAAAACTTCGGAGACGCCGAGTGGCGATTCACGATCTTGTATAACAGGAAGAAGCCATTCAACGACCTTGGAGAGCAATATTTAGATGAAAACAACAGAAATGTTTATGCTTCTGACTGCTAAGCGGTAATTGTGTCTAATTCTACCTCTGTTGTACGTGACTTGGTTGAACTCAATAGCCTCGAGTCTGCCTCGGCACTTACGCCGGGATCATAGCGTTTCAGTTGCAACACTAACAAAACCAAACCAGACCAGACCAGGCAACTAATGGTTCGACCCACGCAAGCACTGTCAATGCGTGCGCATCCCCCAACCTCAGGCATCGATACCAATTTTCCCTTTCTCAATTTCTTCCCAAAACAGCCGAGATCTCATCCTCAGCCGAGACCTCATCTAACCCAATCCGACCCATTCATTCCTTCACCATCTTAATCACTTTTAATATCACAAATGCACTCGTTATTACCACTTTCTTTATTCACTCTTTTCTATTCCGCGCAAGCCTCATACGTTCAGTTCAGGGATTGTGGTGTCCCATCCTCATCGGCGTATTCCTACGACCCAAACAGCCTCAACGTATTTTTAGACGAGCAGCACAATGGAACGACGCTTAGTCTTGGGATTGCCGGCAATTATCCCACCATAGCATCGTGTCGGAGATCGCTGCTCGACAACGCCTCTGTCGAATTGAGCTTAGAGGCCCTGGGCGGGACGACTCGCTACAATGGCGAGATTCAGAATGCGACGTGTCGCACTAGGGAGTTTAAGCAGATCAACACCATTTTCCACATGCAGTATCTTGAGGTCCTTTTCAGGATAAACGATCCGAAACCGCTGGCGGCGTATGAGTTTGAGATCAACATTGATGCTCCGGATCATTTCTCAGTGGCGTGTCTCAACGGGTTTCTAACGCCGGATATTGGATACACGGTTCAGGAGATTTCATTCTGGGTACCGGCGCTTACGTTTATTCTGGTCGTTTTGGCAGCTGTGTGGAGAGAATGGTATAATCTCGTGCACCCTCTACGAGATGATGATGAGTCCGGGCAGGAGAGAAGTCTAAGTCGATCTCATCTCACGCGCATAGCCGATTGTCTTGCGTATATTCAATTCGTCTTCTTTTCCAGCGCGCTCAGCCTCCGACAGCCTGGATTTCTGCAACCGGTGGTCAGTTCGACGAGTTGGTCTACGCTCATGACTCGACGGGGTATCGTTTGGAGACATTCGCAGTATTATGGCATTCGCGATGGGATCCACGAGATCAATGGCACGTTTGGCGGTACCTCGGGGCTGGAGCATATGACGCAGGTGATGGGGGCCCCTGTAACAGTGAACACCTGGACCAACATCGCGACGCTGGCGGTTGTCATTCTCGTGCTCTTGTACGCGATCATTCAGGCTGGGCTTCATTTGAGATGGACGCGTGACTGGTTTCAGCAATCGGGGAGATGGATGATTGACAGGTCTTCGAAGCCGCACAAGGCTACCATCTGGGTCGCTTTACGAGTCTACCTGAGCTATCTGTTGCTGCCGCTCACGGCTTGGACGACATATCAACTCGACAGCGCCAGCGCACGCCCGGTTTACTATACACTGCTCGTCATCGTGGTAGTCGTTCTGTTGGTCATTGGCTGCTGGTGGGGAATGTCGCGAAGTCCTCAAGACATGGGCTATTTACTGGTCGACGATCTTCACAAGCAGACACCGGAGGAACCCTCACGAACGCAGGACTACTACAGCTATGTCACTTTCATTCTTCTTTTCGCCCGGGGAGTGATTATTGGTGGATTACAGCGTTTTGGAACTGTTCAGTTGCTCTTACTCATGGCTTGTGAAGTCATTCAGCTGGGCTTTCTCGCTTGGGTCAGTACGGCATCTGGTGTACTTTCAAAGCCGGTTTTGATGGCCGGTGCACGACTCTCAGCTCTCCTTCTCTGCTTGGGAATGATTCCTGATTTATGGACTCATATTGCCGCGAGTGCGCTTGGATATATTTTGCTAGCATTCCATGCTCTATTCTTACTTGGCATGTTTCTTGTTCCCTCAGCTTACGAGTCTGTCCGTCTTGGCGTTACTTGCTACAGTGAATGGCAGGCTCCGCAACAGCCTGCTCGCGACTCTTCACTTGAGCGACCACAGGTATGTCACCACGATTTGTACTAGCGAGTGCAATCACTAATCCTTGTAGGTTTACGGCCTTCGTCAACTCTCAAGACGTCCAACGACAAGAACAGACCTAACAAACCAAAGCATCATGAACCACGACAGAAGCAGCAGTCTATCAAGCTCAGCAAACTCCTCATCCGACTCCGCCAACAGATCCTCCCGCGGCTCAGAACCTGTATCACCCGAACTCCTCCGCACATACTTCCGCTCCCCCCGCCCCGAAAGATCTGTATCAAGCCTCTCCGACAGACGCCCATTCGACTCCCCACGACCCGAGCGCTGTGCATCACGCTCTTCACCGCGCCATCAGCAATTTCCATCGTTTGACACCACGCGCCCGCCAACTGTGTACGAGAATCCTGCGGAGAGGAATTCTGTCGGTTCGAGTTTGAGTACGGACAGTGGAGATTTAGGGGAGCAGCCATCTGCGTGGTCGGCGATATTGCCGTCGAATACGAATGTGGATTATTCGTTTAGGGAAACGGATCTGTATTATCACAAGCCCAGGGAGGTGTCGTTTGGGAATTCTGGTGGGGGTGATGATGGCAGCGGAGAGGCGTCAGGCTGGGCTGGGAAACTCAAGTTTTGGTCATGATAATTTATGTAATTATTTTTCTTTGTCTTGGTTGGGAAAAAAAGGGCCATGGGAGCGAATGAGATTCACCAATAATAAGATTAATGAACACTGATTACTGCATCTGAACCCGTCGATGAACAATTGCGTTGGAAACAGAACGATTTTGTGACGTATCTCAGCGTGACCAGCTGCATCACGTCGTTGAGGCCTAAGTGATGGTAGACACCGGATCACGAAAGGATATCTGTCAGTCGACACACATGAGCAGCTAATCACCACGTATCATGCATATGAAAGACAGCAAGCCTCCCTACAGACTGGGACAACAATCTACTTCGCCAGCCAAAGAACAATCAAGTAATACCAAGAAGTAAATCAAAGGCGAAGAAGAAAGCATGACTAGAACGCTCCACGAACTCACTGGAGAAACTGAATTCTGGGAATTTCGCCAGACAAAAGGTGACGGTAAGACGTGTTTCAAGATTAATGAAACGGAGGACAAGGTGTGCATGGCGTGCAAGGCTAGGCGGGATAAGGGAGATAAGGCGATTGATAAAGATGGCATTGAGATTGGGGAGTTGAAGAAGGTTGAAGGTGGGAAGGAGTTTTGGGAGTTCAAGAACTGAGGGAGGGATGACTTGAGACAGGTGAATCATTTAGAGAGAATTTGCTACTCACAGTCTGATCGCTGGTGTTGCGATTTAAGATCTCGCCTTGCCGTAGAGATTGGTCCAAGTGAAGGCAGTCGATATGTGATGCATGCTACAGTAGTTCACTGCCAGCTGTTTAAGCAAGGATTCACTTCCCAAATCAGCTCATGGAAGCAAAACTTCCTGAAAGTGACTTGCGAGTTGGGCACATGAAGCATAGCTACAAAAGCACTAGTCTCGTCTGAGGACTGAGGAGGCGAGTAAAGCGCACCAGAACTTAGATCTACAACTCCAAAACCATATCTAAACCACCTCTTTCAACCATGACGGAGACATACAACAACCCTCCTGAGAAGATTCTGTTCTGGAAGTGCAAACAGCGGCAAGGCAACAAAACGAAATGCAATTTTATCAATAACAAAGAAAATATGAACTGTGACGGCTGCAAAGCAAGACGGGACAAAGGAGATGTCGCTCTCGATAAACAAAATCGTATCGTTGGTCTGTTGAAGAAGGCGGAGGGCGCGGTGGAGTATTGGGAGCATTACGAGTTGGATGACTCAGTCCAGGAGGGAGAAGCTGGAGTATGATTGGGTGGAAGGGGAGAATCGGTAGTTCTTGGAGGCCAGGAAGACTCATGAATGATACAATATTTGTACTCTCTCATTGATGCCAGTCCATTGGTAGAAGTGTGAAATCTCGGAACGTATTGTTTCTTCAATCACTCGCTTGAGTGAGACATAGCAGATGAACACCGTTCCACTGCGACAGGCCGGGCTCAATGCGGCTGACACAGTTGCAACACAGCAGTGAATTAAAACCCAAGAAGCCCAAACCTCATCCGCGTAACGGCCATGACCGGAAACCCTACTGTACCTAACACAGCAAAAGATGACTTCTCCCCATCAATGAAACATCATCAACAATGCCTATTGTCTATAGAATCCGAGAGGACACTGAGGTCTGGAAGTGTATGCGAAAAATGGCTGATGGTACAACTCGCATCGGGGCAACCGCGCCAGCAGACATGCTATGTCATAAATGTGGATTGAAGCGGACGGTGGGAGCTATCGCTAACAACGTGGATGCCCACAAGATTGGAGTTGAAGAAGGTTGAGGATACTGGGATCGGGCATTGAGAGTTCGCCGACAATTAAAATATCGAGTAGATTCTTGGCATATGAAGAATCCGTTATTATGACTTGAGATCTGCTATAAATCTCCCTATGTACCACTGTACCTACCACACTCTCCGCCAATAATAGAGTCACTTCCTGAAGCAAGCCGCAGCAAGGTGTGTCGAACTACTTAACCTCCAACCTCAACGCATCATACTGTACATAAAGCGTATCCGGCAAAAGCGCTGTCTCAACACTGGAAGCATTAAACGGCAAACTCAACACAAACTCATTCCTTCCCAATTTCAGCTTTGACGCTGGAAACTCAAACTTGTGCTCAATATTCTGGCAAGCTACCGCGCTGCGAACAGCACACGAGCCGCTTCGCCAGTACGGAATCACCCATGTATCCTCATAGCCGCCGTTGACGTTGACCGTCCAGGGGAGATTGCTGTTGAAACGATCGTTGACGGGTGTCCACTTCGCGTTACCGTTGCCGGTACGTACGCCGGCGAGTTGGACTGTGAAGGTAGCTGTTTTGACGCCTTTGAGCTGAGGTTTGGTGAGGTCAAAGGTTATAGTCCAGTTGTTGACGTTGTCGTAGTAATTCTCCGACCGAAGATGGTTTCCCTTCGCAGCGATAAAGGACCAGTGAACATAGTTTAGATCCTCAGCTTCGTTATCCTGTCCGACGTGAAAGCCGACGCCCTTTGGAAAATCCTCAACAAAATCGTATTTTCCCCAGTAAATGCGGTACTGCTCGGGTTGGAGAGGCTTTGAAGTATCTGGTGCGTTTCCATGAAGGTACTCGCCTGATGACTTGTCAGGTGTACCGATACGCCAGATTTCTTTCCCAGCGTTCTCCTCTTTCCATGTGAAACTGCCCTTGTTGTGGGATTTAGAAATACGAGTGTCGTCTTTGATGAACCATCCAAAGACGTCATCAGCGTAGATGGTGACTCTATACACTCCATCGACAACTTGAGGAATGCTAAAAGCACCAGATCCATCGATCTCAGCCCAATACTGAAGGGACTTTGTGTTGAATACATTGAGCTGGAAGTCTTGATTATTCTCAGAAAGGACAATAATCGGCTTCTTTGCGCCCTTGGGAAGCTTCACTCTACCACTGTAAGTAGTTCGTTTCGCCGATGGGGTATAGTTAGGAACATGTCGGGCAATGCTGTCATAGAACTTTGCATTCCACTCTGGATCCGCGTACTTGGCAGCATCAGCTCGAAGTTCGGCAAGCTTTGCGCCCTTGTCGCCTTTGTTGAAGTAGTAGAACTGAGGACCCCAGGTTCGGTCAAAGCCATGGGTGATGTTTGGCATCGGCGCGCCGTGGTGGCCAGATACGATGTAATTATACACGATGCCATCGACGACAAGATCGGAGTGCAATGGGCCGCCATAGTATGTCTCTCGCGTATTGTGAACAAGCCACGCGCCGAAGGTACTTCCATCAGCACTGGTGGAGCCATCGCTGAACTGGCCGTGGACATCGTGGTTGCGCCAGCTCTCTGAAAGACTGTACTTTGTCCAATAGTCGGAGTATTGCTCCACATATGGGTCATCGGTTTTGTTGCCGACGTACCATGTTGCATCCTGGACTGTCAGAGCACCCGACGCATCTGGAAGAGGACCATAGTTTCCCTCACTAGTGGAAAAATGAGTCCAAAGCTTGGTATTCGGTCTGAACAGCGTGCGTAGTTCACCAAGATCGCGCAAGAAGGGCTTAGACGCGTTGAAGTATGTAAGACGAGTAAACGCGTGCAGACCAGTCTCTTCACCTCTGAGGAAGAAGTACTGCGACAGAGTCTGGTTGGTAGGCTTATAGGTATCGCTCATGATAATTCCACCATATTTGGTTCCAGTAGAATCAGTGCCTTTGACAAGGCGGAGATCTGCGGTACTACCCGGTGTCCAAAAACCGGTTGGGATACAGGAGCAGTCAACATAGGGACCCTTGCCGCTGTTTCCGCTCAGCGGTCCCAGCAAGTCTTGCCCATCGAGAGTGGCATCGATGATGTGTCCGCTGGATTTAGCGAGGACAACTGCGAATCGCTTGTTGGAGAGGGAGATGTGGGTTGAATTCTCAGCCGTGGTCAATTCGGCTAAAGCATGGTTGATTAGCCCAGCGACCAAAGCCAACGACTTCAACGAAAAGAACAGCATGATGATTATGCTTTTGATCGCTGTGGTCCACTGAAAAAGAGACTTCACACGACTTAAATGCAAGCATCGTCACTCGGCTCAATTGTACCGAGCGCTTCGGTGGTAAATGCGCCGGGAAAAGGATCTCATCGTTTGTATGGATGGGATAATTTAGCCGCCTGAGTCCCACCACTGGGCCGCAGACGACGCGGGGAAGACAGGGGAAGACATGACGATGTCTTAACTGCGAGAGGGCAAGATCTGCATTGACAACCCTATTCAGGCAGTTCAAAAAGTCTTCCGGAGTAGCATGTGCAGGTTATTTTCAACTGCAATAGCCGACATTCTGACTGCAAGTTCTCCTTCTAGTTAGGCCCAAGGATGTAGGTAGCTCTGTTGTTGTCGTCGAGATTCTGGTGTGATCGACGTTGACCCGAAATCCACTGAGGTCGAAACGCGCTAGGTAAGGGCAATCTTACTCTTGGCGACCGGCATGACTCATCAGACCAACTACTTCTATAGTCTTGAATTCAGTTCTATTAAAATTTCAATCTCCAACCTACAAGAAACCTCTCTCCGACGAAGCTGAACTGACCCAAAAGCGAAATCATGGGACCGCCTGTTGATGTAAAGGATCGTCTTAGGACATCATACAATGCCATTGCCCCAGCGTACAACACCTGGACAGCGCGCCACAACCAACTGCGGCTGTCGTATCTCGATAAACTTCTCAATTTCTGTCCAGAGTTGACATCAGTGGGCGGTACAACAGAAAAACAAGTCCTTGAGCTGGGATGCGGCTCTGGAAGTCCCTTCATCTCAACTCTGCTTGCTCGAGCACCGTCTGTCCATGTCCACGCCAACGACCTTTCCGACGTTCAACTAGGTCTTTCTCGGCAAAACCTGGCTCAATACCAAGATCGTGTTGAGTTTTACCCCGGGGACATGATGAAACTGGACTTTGCACCTAGTTCTCTTACTGCCGTCGTGGCTCTGTACAGCATTATTCATTTGCCGCAAGAGGAACAGCGAGAGATGATAAGGCGGATTGGCAGATGGTTAGCTCCAGGCGGTGTCTTCCTGTCTACCTTTGGCACCGATGAGGCGTCAGTCATTATTGAAGAGAAGTGGATCGAAGAAAAAGGTTGGATGTTTTGGAGCGGACTTGGGAAGGAGGCAGTTCTGAAGGCATTGACTCATGAAGCTGGATTGGAAGTTCAACATGCGGTTTTAGAAGAAGATACAGACGATAGATTCTTATGGGTTATTGCCACGAAGGCTAAAGTATGAAGCTTTATTCAAACGACAGAGACTGTGTAACAATCAAGCAAACGCGTTTGATGAATATTCCTAGTCGGTTTCCATGTCGTAGAGTTGCAAGTCTTGGCCCTGTGACCTCTCAAGAAGATTCTTCAATTGTTCCTCGAATATTGAGACAACAAACTCTTCATTCCTGATGTTCTGTTCCTCGCCTCCCCGTTTCTCGTGCGAATCCTGAAACTGTGACACGAGCCTCTTGTGCGTTTCAGTATGAAACTCCGTGTACCTGATCGGATCGTGGAGGAAGAATGTGGAAAGCTTCGTCATGTCCAAAGCATCTTCAAGTTCCTGACGAAGACCATTGAGCCAATAGGAATCTTTCGTATATTCGCCCGGGGGCAGCGTAATATGGATCTTTTCATTGTTGTCCTCCAACTCCACTTTGAAATTCGCCATGTGCTTCTTGATAGAGACTCCTAATGCGTCCATGGCGCTTGGAGGGAAGGAAATATCTTAGAGTCTGATGTAAAAGAAGTGTCTCAACAATTCATTCAATTCTTTTGTTCTCTCCTCAACGCCGTTATCGCGTTCTTCAACGGTCGGGGTGTTCATGGTGAGTTTGTTACTAGTGAGGGGACTTGGTGATTTGTGAAGTTAAAATGGTTTGATTAAGGGTGTTGAGTGAGCCAGGACGAAGATGGCAGTTGCCAATACTTATAAAGAACTAGGAGGATGGTCTCTGATGCGGACGTCTTTTCAAGTTTTAACAGTGACTCTCAGAGGGCATTGGGGTCTGCACCACAATACCATTTGCGACTGCGGTCTGTAACCAGAGACATTGAAGCTGAATACCATCAGTCAGTGTCAGCAACCACTGCAAATCATAACCTTTCTCTCCACGAAGTGAAACTGATCCTCAGCAAGAGCATTTGCAAAGAATAAACCACAGTAACTTTCATTTGTTTGCCAATTGTTTCCCCGTATTAAGTACTTAATATTTGAGCGAGCTGGCCCTTGCAATAATCCTAAGGGTGGAGTGATTGTAAGGTTGGTTCTCTTCTATCTTCCATTCTTTAATCAGAAATGCTTTTCCTATTTAAAGACTATCGCTTATATATTGCACAACGAGCCAATGTAATTATCGTTGGCGGATTGCTGGATAAAAGAGATATTAGTATGTAGTAGGAGAGACTCGATTTCCTATTTAAAATAGAGAAACTCATCCCCGTGGCGAAATCTAGATCCCCTTGACCTGACTACATGTAGTATATTTCTTAGTTGACAAGGAGGCTGTGTTAGAATAATTAATAGAGAATAAAAGTCAAATACTAAGATATAGATAAAGAAGCTAAAGAAGTCGTATTTTCCAATATGGCTTCAAAAAGAGGTTAAAGAGTAGTAAGTATCACATACAAGACCAACTATACTTAGCATGTTAGCAGTTGACCTTTCTTGGTCCGTCTCTCGGGCAGCCATCCCTGCAATAACCATAACCTCGTCATTGCAAAAGGAAATACCGTACACGTCGGTGAAACTCCATCTTTATGACTGAGGGTGTCTTGCTAGCCTCCATCCTTCTGAACCCCTCGTCTTGCTCTAGCCTTTCTCGATAAGCTTTCATTAACTTCTCTTCTATTAGGCCCACCTGTGCGTTGCGGTTTCTTCTATCATCACTTTCCCAATAATGAAAGAGCTTTCCCTTCTTCATTGCAGCTTCCAATTCTTTTCGTATTTTTCGAAGCTCTAAAAGTTCCATCCTCGTGTAAGAGCCTTCGGCTATCGTGACGTGAAGCCTTGTGTCGTTATCGCAGATCTCAACCTTGTACACGTCTTTATGCTCGTCTATAAACGCAATAAGGGCAGGCATCCACTCATCTTTCCTTTTGATAAAGTGGTAGTGTCTGAACATCTCGTTAAGATATGCTGGTGATGATCCGCTAGGATATGGCGGTGGTGGTCCGTCGATATATGCTGGTGGTTGGTGAGTAGAATCAGAAGGTTCCATTATTTTGTATATATATCAGGTGTACTGTTGGGAGTTGCCTGTGAGGTGGTGTGATAGCTCGGACGAAAGAGCACGCCTACGCATCTTTTATCGACGCCCGTGGAAAGGTAGGCTGTGAAGAGGGCACCATTCCAGGGAATATCGAGAGTGATGCTTCTACAAGTCATGGAAGCCTGGCTCACACCCGCAACCGTCAGCGACTGTGCAGAAGCTGCAAGTTTCAGAGTGGGAAGTGCTTCATACTGAACAAGACAAATTAATGCGAACTCGCATGACTTCACCAGGCTTGATTCACAAAGTGAAGGGGCTTCGGAGAGAGTTCAACCAAGGAGAATGCCTCATTGTCAATCATCAGATTGCAAGTCATTGCAGGTTCAACCTTTGTGACTGTGGAGAATTACCCGTTGGCCACTTCTCTCTCTGAGTGGATCATCATCTTGAAGTAGTTTAGCATGTTTTCGACTACCCTGGGCTGCGTCACAAAGTCAAGAATCATGCTGAAGAATGGAATTCATCTTGATCAGCTATTTAAGCTGAGGCTTGTACCAAGTTCTCATATTGAAATCTTCCTTGTTCAGGCCATCTCTCGTGACTTCCACTTTTTGCCTCACCTCTGCATTTTGGCCTCTTGTTCTTGATAGTGCGCTTCAACCGCCTGGGCAAAGCGATCGTGCCTTTCCTTGTGCCTCTTCTCATCCTTTGCCCAGTATCCAGGCATATACTTTCTCAATGCTGCTCCAAGCTCTCTTTTGATTGATTCCTGATCCCTTAAGTCTTTGTGATAGTAATCGTCTTCGGGCAATACAATATGAAGAGTCTCCTTATCCTTATCGAAGATAACTTCATATTTACCCTTATACTTCTTAGTAAAATCATGCAACAACGGAAAATAGCCGTCCCTCTTTTTAGTATAGTAATAGTGTCTGAAGTCTTCGTTCCACAACTCAGACCATTCCCGGAGTTGCTTGGCAGTCACTGCACCCATGACATTGGCAGTCGTTCGTTGTCGTTGTATTGATGTGATGTGGTTTTTGGTTGAACTGAAGTCTAACATCCAAGTCACTGTCTTTTACCACCCAACGAGTGCCAGAATGGTCGCTGTGATACGGACTTGAAGTTAATTCGTGGACAGTGATGCTTACACCAGTAGACATGCAAAGTATCGCATACAGGAAGTCCTTATTGTGCAGTGACTATCGGTACCTTCGGGGACATTGTTAGTAGACAAGAGACCGTTGCTGAATAGATATTGCTTAGTATTATGACTCAATGGGCTACGTGCAAGGAACCATGCGAATGGGGTACTATTGAATGTGTGAGAATTCCTTGGACAGAGACCTGCCTAATTGAAACTAAGTTCTATGTGGCGAGACAAGCTTGCTGCCACGTATCTCAGCTACAAATAACGCTTGTAGCTCACGACTATTGACTTTAAATATAGCCGAAAGAATCAGCTTTTAAGATCAATATTGGTGCTCATTAGGGTCAGTCTGAGTCATAGAAGCCTGTCTCAAACTACCTACTTGGGAAGGTTCTGAACGAACCAATGGCTGTTTCAATAACACATAATCCAGTATTGATACAAAGAAAAAGACAATTCCAGCTGAATCGTAATGAATAAATCTGCAGAATGGTCCTTGAGGCCTTATTGTTTCAACCTCCTGACTAATTAATGTCCTGTATCCTGGGATCGATCTTACACGGATCATCTGTAAGCACCTGCGTCACAAATTCCCAGTACTTATCCAACCCTTCATCTTCCATCAGAGCACCAAGATCAGCAAGTGCCTCCTCTGAGCTCTTGTTGCTCATCGATATCGTCAGTCGAAGCTTATCGTCCCATCTGTGCGCATAGCAGATCTTATACTTCTTGATGAACCTTTGAAGTTTGTTCTCTGGCACAGTGATGACCGTGTTGACCAGTCTCTGTACCGTACCCAAAGGCTTTTGGCGCCATATTGTGTGGGTGTGCATGGGCTTCGTGACGGAAGTTGGTTGTGACATGGCTTCATAGGATTGTGGAGGGATGTTGATGAGCAAGTCGGGAAGGACGATGACGCTCACTTTATATGGCGATGATCACACGCATTGATTGTGATGAGCATGTTATCTGCCTAGAATGAACAGTGATGCCGCGTAAGCAACCCATTCTTGTTCACGCATCAAAGGACTACAGAAATTCTTCCAGTACTGATCCAGCTTACCGCGGAATACTCTGATTGGCCGAGAGTCTCTTTCGCATTTGACCATTTCCAGGACCTATGGCTGAGAGCTTAAATCAGCCGACAGAACTTAGACCATTTCCACCGTTCGCAGGAATGCTTCTTCTCATTTTACTGTAGTGCTTTGAGGTAATACAGGGGGCACATGGAGACTGAGATGAAGAGTCTGATGAATCGGTGACTGTTTTGTGGCGCAAGCATGGTCTACACCAAATCTTGTATCTGATTCTCGCCGCCAAGAATTCCTCGCATAGCGTTCTAAACGACGAAAGCCTAGGATGATCCACCCAAAGGCTGTCGCAATATCCAATGCTTCTTTCCAATCTCCCTCGTTGTCGCTAAATCCCTCTCAATTTTCCAGGTCTGCAACATCAACCTCAACATGGTCTCGATAGCATCCAGTCACAGTGAGTTTCCGCTGCCAGTATTTGTTGAGCCCCATTCTTTTCATCGCCTTGAAGACGTCTTCAATCGTGTCCTCCACGCTGTTTCTCTCCATAAAAGCTCGAGTGATTCGAAGAAACTGTTTGTCTTCATCCAGAAACTCGGCTTTATACTGCCCTTCTGACTTTGCAACGAAGCGGTCAATCTTTTTGTCTCTGGACGGACGGCTTGGGTCTCGGCGAAAGAAGTTGTGTACGTACTGAATCGCCATTTTGAAAGGTGAGATTGATTGGTCTTCGGGCAGGCCTTTTGTTATGATTGCAATGAGTCAGACGAGGAGCGTGCTCTCAACTTTTCGATGCACGAAGATGGAAAGGGACGGTGGTGTAGAGCACGTTGCCGAGAGCTATCTAGATCATGATGATGCGCGCTAGAGGTGGTTAAGCATTCACTAAAGAGGACAGTGGCGCACATACTTCTATTCGAATTCAGAGACCAGGCCTCTTTAATTTTGACACTTGTTGACTGTTGGTGACGACCTTCAATCACAGAGAGAAGCTTCGAGACCATGTGATTATCTGACGTCGGGCATCAGCGAGTAACTACTTCTGGGCGAATAGAGTTACATTCAAGCATTACTCAGTTCAAAGCGTTTCTGGTTCGCATAACAGAGGCAGGCACTGGAATTTCGGGTTTCTCCGGTTAAAAGGTTGGATTGGGCTCTGAATTTCTTAGCTCTGTGCGCTCGAAGGCATCCACATTTCACTGGCGAAAACATCAGAATGGCAAGTAATTAATTGAAGCGGCCAATCAGTCAAGATATGCGCCGTTCTATCTAAAATCTAACTGATAGTTACCTATTTCGCATCCTTGATGATGAGTTCGGCAGCAATCTCAGCAATGCCATAAACCGCGGTCTGGATATGCGCCGAGATCAACAGAGGAATAACACTAGCATCAACAACACGAAGATTCTCAGCACCATAAACCTTAAGCTTAGCATCAACAACACCGCCATCTGCCTTGGGAAGCATAGCGCAAGTACCGCTAGGATGGAAAATGCTCAGCGTCGTTCTCAAGACATAATCCTTGATCTGCTCATCCGTCTTGACATCCAGACCAGGTTCGTACTCATCTTCCCAGATCGAGCGCATCGGCTCGGTGTTTGCGATCTTACGGTTGTACTTGACTGTTTGGAAGACAGCCTCGACATCGTGAGAGTTGCTCAGGTAGTTGGGGTTGATGATGGGTTTACCAGCTGGGTCGGAGGGATTGATGTGAACGCTGCCGCGGCTGAGAGGATGCATGACTACGCCAATGAGAGTGACGAAGCCCTTGCCGAAGAGTGGGGACGTGGCAGCGGGATAACCCTTCACCCCGGTGTAACCATCAGAGAAAATGACCTCGACCTGAGGAACAGAAGAGTCCTTGAGGAAATCCAACTTCTTCTTGTCAACCTTGCTAGCATCCTTACCAGCAGCGTCCTTAGCAAGCGACACCAGCTTAGCATCGTTGCCCAGGGCCTGCTTCCATGTAGAGAAGGTATACGCGCTGCCGGTGTAATCGTACAGAGACCGCTTGCCAGCGTTCCAGAGAGCAAGCTGCTCAGCGGCAAAGGTAGCATTGCTTCGAAGGACGTCGAACGAGAGGAACTCAAGCTTGAGCTGGTATGAGGTCATGACGCGGAGATGGTCCTGGAGATTCTCGCCGACGCCGGGAAGATCGATGATCTGCTTGATGCCGGCGGCGGAAAGGACGGATTTACTTCCGATGCCGGACTGTTCGAGGAGACCGGGGCTCTGGATTGAACCAGCGGAGAGGATGACTTCGCGACGGGCCTTGATGTAGGTTCCGTCCTGGAGAGTCACGCCAGTAGCGATGGCCTTCTTCTTCGCAGCGGGGCCGGAGACGTTGATCTTGGCGACGATGGTGTCGGCAAGAATCTCGAGGTTGGAGCCCGAGATCTCCGTGTAGGCGTTGGCACTGTAAGAGCGATTGTAGTTGGAGGGGTCGATGCTGCTGGGCTGGTACATAACACCAAGAGGATTGCCACCTAGCGACTCGAGATTCTTGCGGACTCCGAGCTTGTTGAGAGTAGGGATCCAAGACTCTTGATGCTTGGGGATGATGCGATTGATGACAGCCTTGACGGGGCCGCTGCTGCCAACGCCCTTTGAGCCATACGTCGCAGTGTTTTTGCCAGTAAATGTCTCAGACTTCATCATCGCTTTGATCATCGTCTTCCAGTTCCACCCAGGGTTACCGAGGGCTTCCCAGGCATCGTATTCAGCAACCGCAGCACGATCGTAGGTCATGAGATTGAGAGCTGAGCTCCCTCCCAAGACCTTACCCCGATTGATCGGCCAAACTCTGTTATTCGCGCCTGCTTGAGGAACAGTGGTGAAGTTCCAATCGTACTTGGTACCGAGGGTCGAGCCCTTCATACCGGGAACGTTGATCTTTGGTTCATCGTCTACAGCGGGACCGGCTTCGATGAGGAGAATGTTGGCGTATGGGAGGCCTTCACTGAGACGTGCAGCGACTGCGACACCAGCTGTGCCACCTCCGACGACGATCTGTAAAAAAGGTTCATGATTAGCCGAGAGATCCGAGAGATTGCTCGATTTTAAGATGAGGAATGCGACATGTCATTAGAGTTAAAACGTGCAATTGGCAGACTGAGACAAATGCCGTTTGGATTGGAGACAGATTGGCTCAGACAGTTAAACTCACATAATCGTAGGTGTCCTTTGACGGAGCCGCTACTGCAGCCGCAGCAAGGCTAAACCACAAATGCAACTTGACAAGCATGGTCTCCAAGAAAGTAACAGATATTGCAATGCACGGTAATCGCCACAAAGCTGCAGAACACAGACGAAAGAAGAAAGAGAGGAACGCCCGGGAGCCGAAGCCTTTATTGAGTCCGTCCGCTCGTGCATTTACCCCTGCAGATTAAGGTAGTATTTAACTGTAAAGTTAATTGACAAGCCCAAGACTCGCCAGTGACAGGGAGCGGAGCGAGGCCTGTTTGGGGCGGCCAATACGTCCTTGGCAGACGATGAAACCCCGCCAATGCACAATAAGGTTTTGCTTATGGAGCACAGCCAGGGCCTTAGGGGACTTCGCTTACAGCGACGAATAGAATCGGGCGGAGAGGGGGATATTTCTGCGGGATGTGATTATACAAACCTGAATAATGCCATGGTTCGATGCACGGGCACGCTGGGAACCGCGTATAAACCCAACGGCCAACGGGGAACAATGACTCGAACAGTGGAATTTTCATGATGAATACAGTAGGTGGCAGAATCTGATGCTACCTTTAATAGAATTTAGGTTTCGGCAACAGCGGCGCCGTGTGATGCATCAGATCCGGCATCATCCCCTGCCCGTCAACAAATGCCGCGCAGACCGTACATAAACAAAAGTCACCTACTAACCACTGCCAATTCATGCACTCCCCCTTTTCCCCCCTCTCTCTCGCTATTCTTTCGTCATATCGCTGATCATGGCATCCGTGCAACCGCCGAATCCTTTACCGCCCGATCAGAACGTCGGTCCAATCCTGCTGGGCATCTCGGGGACCTGTCTCGCCCTGGTGATCATCACCACTAGCGTGAGGATCTGGGTGCGCTCAGCCCTACGATCGTCGGGCTGGGACGACTACACCATCGGCATCGTTACATTGCTCGGCATCGCGCGGTTCGGCGTGCAGGTTGGGCAGGTCAGTATTGGGAACGGGCGGCATCGCTGGTTTATCGAGCCGGAGGACTACGTGCAGAACAATAAGCTGGGCTGGGTTGCGCAGATTTTGCTGTTTGCGAGTATTTGCTTGCTCAAGATTTCGATCCTGCTGCTGTTGCTGAGGATCAAGGATTCTCGGAGGGTGAGGTATGCGGCGTGGGGGGTTATGGCGGGATTGGTTGTTACGAATTTTGGATGCATTATTATCTTGCTTTCTGAGTGCAGACCCGTCAGTGCATACTGGACTGGTGTTGGCGAGTGCTGGGACCCGCGGATTCGAATCTACTACATTTACGCTACGATTGGTATGTATATCTGGACTGCGAATGATCCAGGTCGAGGTTGGCTAACAAAACCCGTCAGCATTTTCCATTCTCACAGATTTGATATGTTCACTGCTGCCAGTCCTTGTGATATGGAACACCAGCCTTCCATTGAAGACAAAGATCTCCGTCTGGGCTTTGATGAGCTTGGGCCTTGTGTACGTTGCCCCATTCAATCTTCTTCCTTTGTACGATTCAGTCCCTAACACTCAACAGAGCTACTGGTTTCGGAATCGCTCGTGCAACATCACTCGGTGTCGTTACATCAGATCTAAGTTGTAAGTCCAGTCCAGCCTACCCTCTCGAGACCTATCCTAACAATTCCAGGGGTCTACGCCATAACAGCAATCTGGTCAAACCTCGAACTCTACCTCGGCATCGTCGGTGCCAACCTCGCACTCAGCCGCTCGATATTCGCATACTTCTTTCGTGAAGGCGGAACGACCAAGGGGTCTTCATACGGGGGCATGCCGAGATCAACATCAGCGTCGAGAAACCTTAGGGTTCCGAGCTCGAGTGGTTTTCGATCGGGGCAGAGTCGTCTTCAGTCGCATGATCAAGACAGTGAGATCTCGCTGGTGCAGACGACGAATAAACAGCCCAGCACGTGGTATACGGAGGAGGGGGTGAGTGATGAGAATTTGAATACGGGGAAGGGGAGTAGGAGTGATGGATGAGATTTTTATGTGTAGGGAAAAGTTTATGGAATTGATTGCGTTTGAATTGAATGAATGATCCTGAGTGGTGATCGTTCAAATGAGTGATGATCTTTATCAACTATGGCCCAACTGTGCATCATTAAGTTTCCCAACCCTATCTCCCAGAGCATTCATCGACGATCAAAAACACGCAACAGCAACAATATTTATCATGACGATGCGGATTCGGTGCATTGAATACATACTTACCAAAGCCCGCAATATGTGATCCGTGTTCCAATTGTGTCAGTCCCCTGTTTCACACATCTTTTGGCGGGGCGGGAGGGCGGTCTTGTTGGGTTGACTTCTGGATGGAGACAAAGACTGATGAACAATATAACTTGAGAGGGGTGCCATACTTGCTTCATAGGTATACCTTGAGTTATTCTTCAATTCGATTGTATTTGTATCAGACTTTGTAATTCTATAACGTGGTTTTCTTCACCCATATATTGTAAGACACGATACCCGGACAGTCTCCGAAGCGGATAGGCTTCATCCTTGTGTCTAACTACTTTACGTAATGAACCTGAAACCATTGAGAACCGCCCTTTGAGAATCCTTATCCAGCCTGTTCACAGTCTCCTCACTAGTCTCATCAACAGTCGCACTCAGCTCATCAAAAGCCTTGTTAGCCCGCTTGAGAGAGTATCTCAGTCCCATGATACAAGCAAATCCCAAACCTTGAAAAGCCAAGATACAGGACCAAGATACACGAAAGTCAGGACCGTACTGGTCAAGCCAGAAGTAGTTGGCAAAGAGTGAGGCGCTGTTAGCCAAGGTGTTTGCGATGCCGATTGAAGCCGCACGCTTAACGCGTGGCTGAACGATCGTCGAAGACAGCCAAGGATATGTCGTGGAGTAGATACCAAATGTTCCAGCGCTGACGAGAAAGGTCAGTGCGTAGCGAGGCCATTTTTGGTCTGTTACGGCGACAAGCGCGATGGTAGCGGCAATGGCAGTTAGGCCGGAGATCGCAGCATGAGGAGATCGCTTCTGTCGTCGATCGGCATCCCACGCGAAGCTGAGAGACCAGATGAACGAGAAGAGATATGGTGGTGCTGTGAGAAGTAGCACTTTGGTGTTGTTTTTGAAGCCGAGCTGTTTGATCAAAGTAGGGAAGAAGTGGGAGAATGAAATAGATGCCGTTGTTGACATCTGAAGACAAGCAAACAACCAGACTCTGTAGTCACGAACAGCTGAGAGTATGGCCTGCTTCATAGTGATCTCCTCTTCACCAAGGATCTCTTCACTTCCGGCATCAACAGCCAATCGGCCCTGTGCTACAACCTTCTCTTCTTCGGTCAACCAGCTAGTAGTACCAGGATAGTCAGGAAGAAGAAAGAAAGCGACAACACCAATGACGACCGTAGCAAGACCTTCGAGAATGAAGAGCCAACGCCATGCCGCAAGGTGTCCAACGCCAGCCATGCCGGAGAGAATACCAGCAGATATCAAACCAGCGAAGCAATTAGACAAGAGAATGCCGCTGACAAGCAAAGCCATTCGGATGCCAAGTTCCTTCTTGGTGTACCATGTGCTAAGGTAGTATATAGCTCCAGGGAAGAATGGCGCTTCCACTATGCCGAGGATGAAACGTACGATGAGAAGACCTGCGGGGCTAGAGGCTGCAGCTGTGCAGGCACTGACACAAGCCCAAAGGATGATACATCCAGGCTTCACAGGTTAGTCTCGTGACGAAGCCTCCAAAGGAAATACGTACCAGGAAGATATGGGGCTGCATCTTTGTCATAATCAACGTAGATGGAAGCTGCATCATGATGTAGCCAGCTGAAAAGATAGAAATGGCCGTCTGGTACGTCGCGCCCTTGACATGAGTGTCTTCCTGAAGGCCATAGAGACGAGCTTGGGTGATGGAGTTTCGATCGAGATAGTTAAAGAGGTAAATAGTGACGATTAGGGGAAGAAGTCGAAGATCAATCTTTCGCACGAGTTGAGTTTCTGTTTCTTTGGAGAATTCGGGTGTGTAGGAGCGGTAGGTGTCCAAGAGGGTGAGTTGCTTGGTAGGGACATTCTCGACTTCTTCACCAGTGGTTCGGAAGACGGTGACGTCGTCCATCTGGGATTTAGAGCTATCCATGCTGCAAATGGCCAATTAAGGTAAAGAAGGGATTTGAATTGTAATGATTTTGTTGATAATTTTCATAGGATTGTCTCTCTTTATACACCAAGGTTTCCTACCTCAACTTCCCCGACCCAAGACCTTCGGACCCATCCCGACCCCAGATTCTCCCCGCACTCACTAGAGTCTACCCCCGCGTGCCGAATATCCGTTCAGGATTCGAAATAAGCATACGCTCCCACTGCCCTTCCGTAAGCCAGTCCCTCAAAAGCCCAATCTCCTGGTCTGTGTCTACTTGAAGCGGAGGCGTCGGGGTAAGTCCTCGGATAGCAGCGTTGCAGTGCGGCCAGTCGCTTCCCCAGAGGATTGAGTCAGTCGCGGTGTTTGCGATGGCTTTTACTATATGCTCCATCTGGGAGACCTGGTTGCTTCTTCGGTGGAGGGCACCGAGTTTGATGTACATGTTGGGGGAGGAGAGGAGGTGTAGAAGGGAGGTGAATTCGGGGGTGCTGATGTCGGATGGTGTTGCAGAGGCGTTATGATCTGCGATAATCGGGATGTCTTTGAGGTCTGGATGGGAAGAGAGGGTTTCTGCAATTGCAGACCATGTTGTGAGCGGTAATTGTGCTGAGATACTCCAGTTGTATCTACGCAGAGGGCAATGAGAAGCAACATCCAGAAATTGCTGAACCACCCAAGACACATCATCGCCTGAACCTCCATATGAGCCGTGAATTCTTACAGATCGAATTCCTGCGTCATGCAGCTCTCCAAGCTCGAATTCTGTGAGAGTCTTCAAGCCTGGATTTCCTGGATCCCAAAAGATGGTCCCCCATATATGCTTATCGGGATATAGGTCCCGACACTGCTGCAAGTGCTCCAACAAACCTGTGTATCCATCTTCAATGGTTGCCTGCACAAGCATCACATTGTCCGCTCTTGAGTTCTGAATAAGGTCTTTCAGTACTGCTGGCCGCGGGGTATACGCGCGGGTTCTTTTGAACGGGAAACGCTCCGGGTCGAAACAGTGCACATGGCAATCCCATGCAGCAGGTGGTAAAATGGGTACAGGCATGTTGATTGTATGTGTTGTCGCTATTCATCTATCTAATGCCTTTTGCTGCAGTATGGTTTATGAGCTACACTGCAGCTGGAGGGTTTCCGACGCGATCGGTCTGTATCCGGCGCTAGCTCAGGGCTATCGGACAAACACCGTTTAACTTGAACAACTTCCATGTTGGGCTAAAGCCAAGGTTCCTCCATACCCTATACAATCAAATTCAAGCCCATCTCAACACGGGATTGGAACGAACCAGAGCTCGGTCTCACATTTTGTTTCAGTGAGTTTCGTTCCAGACACTCCGACACACCAACCTCGCGACTATGTTTAAAATCCCCGCCCAGCTACAAAAGTTTCATTGCAGTCAGTATAACCGAAGTGTTCTCAAGAATGTCTCTATCCGTAATTGGATATGACAACTACATTGCGCCTATGTGGCTTAAAGTGATCGAACTAGAAGGTCAAATGATATTAAGGAATGGAGGGTCTTGGAGATGAGAAAGTCATCGCGACTTTCCCTTGATAAAGTAGCAAGCCTGCTATATCAGCGCACCTTACTCCAGAGCAGGACTAGGGAGTACCTTTTCCAACCATTAAGTCATCGTCCTCACTGTGTCTCAAATTACAGCACCAATAATTAAGGGGCCTTCAAGCTAGCCAATGACAACCAGCTATTTAATCAGCCAAATAAAGCCAATCACATCGGCGGTTCATTTACTATATCTATTTATACATGACGTAAGAGATAGAAAGAGAAGTGGAAGAAGAACAAACATTAGGAGAATGAATCACCTGGAGCTCGTGAGGTTCTATAAGTATATGGACATGCTCATGCGTCTCAGGCGACTACTTCAGAATGCGATATTACTAGAGAATCTACTGAAGATGGCTGGTAATGATACATGCTGCTTCGATGTTCAAAGGGCCGTCGAAGTAATAAACCGCTCACACTCAAGCGTCGATGGCAGCGAGGTAGACGAGGAGTCTTCGCATCAACGAACTTGAATTCCAGCGAGATTCTGGATCATGGCAAAAACTTGGACTTGCAAGCTGGCTCGAGCGTACGCGGCCTACCATACGAACAAGTTCTCGGACCCAAAGTGGTTTCGGATATCGGCACGAACCGTCATTGCCGGTCCCCACAACGGCTGGGACAGGCGAAATACGAGGTTCCGGGTTATATCCAATAACGAGAAATAGGTGTTTTGACCTCCCGGGTGTCAGCGTCAATAGCCAAGGATGGGCAAGAAAGCTTAGGACCTTTGTAAATGATGAAAAGACTAAGGTAAGTTTAGTGTATCGTAGTAGACCTTTAGACCAGTTAATTTTAGGACCTTGTTTTACTGTTAGAAGTTTTATAACCCCCGGGATAGCTCACCGATTTCCTGATTTGCTTAGCCACAGACCTACTCGCCACTGAACTGAGACAAAGCGCGAGAATTTCGGAACTCGGGACGACGATCCTCGCAGGCCAAGAAGTGAGCTTGAATGGAGAGGGCATGGTTCTTGTTCAAAGCACTTGATTCGAGTTTTGGTTCGTATAGCATGACGCGGCAGCGGGCCGAAATATGGGAATAGGCCTGCATCGTAAAGCAGACAATCGGTGGCTGTAAGTCCAACTAGAATATACTGCGTAATTCAAGGGTATATAACATGGTCCTATCCCCTCAGTTGATCAGGTTCGTTCAGTTTCATCATCTTTCTCCTATCCGAACACTTCAAATCTGTAGACCTTAACCTTCAGAACAGGTAAGACCTTGTGGCTAATATTTGCATTTCCAACTCACTAACCCCAGGGAGCCATCATGAGATTCACCATCACCATCGCGTACATTATCATGTCAGCAACTGTTGCTCTGGCTGCTCCATCGGAGAAGAGAAATGCCGAAGCAGATGAACTCATTGTGAGAGGCCTTGAATTACGTGGCACTTGCTGTACATGCCCTAATGGGCAGGCTGGTTGCGGTGGATATTGTTTCAGCAACTGCCCACAGTGTATCTGGAATACGTGTTAGACGGGTAATGTACTCGCAATGGGTGGCACAGATAGGGAGTGAACTACTGGATCTTTACGCTTTAATTTGTCTCTCTACATCACCAAAACGTGACCTCTAAGACTCTTCTAGCGTCTGTGTAACCACGAAATGATCACGCAGGAAAACAGCATTCTATGATTCCCGATCTTCTTAAACCAAACCATCTTAGGAAGCTATGATACTCTTCCCTCCATCTTCAGTAATACGATTACGAATTATCGCTTTGATGATTCCATCACCGAGAAAAACCGGCTGCCAATCGCCGCCCTTGTGTGCAACAGAAGCCACCACGTGACTCTTGGGTATAGCATCGACTATAGCACTTGGAGCGAATACAAATGCCTCGCCAGTGCGGAGTTGCACGATGTTAGAGAAAATCTCAGATGCTGGAATGGCCCAGTATTGCTTAGAACCTTCCTCGCTTTCACTTGGTGTTTCCAGCCCCTTGGCGCCTGATTCGCCATTATCAGAAGCCCCCGCGAGATGGCGCCGGAGAACTTGGAGCCAAACCGGCGATGTGAATCGATGCACAATTGTGATGGAGCAGAGATCCAATAGGTCCGGGGATACAGTAGGCTCCTGTGTAGATATGATGATTCTCGTACCGTTGTGGCGTTGGAGGCGGATTGCAGACAAGAGCGACTCCGTGAAAACATTGCTTTCGTTGGTATTGTTCATGTACTTGTGTGACTCATCCAGTGCGATTACGCGTCCCAAGTCTGTTCTCTGCTCAAGGAAGAGACTGAGACATATATCGAATAAAGAGCATGCTTGTTCTGCGGTTACACATGGGCAGGATAGGTCGACGATCGTCAGCTGGCCACTCTAAGATACAAGGCGTTAGTTCTGAACCAAACAAGGATTGAAAATTGCGATTTCACATACAACAGGTGTCCAGTCAATTTTACCTTCGTTCTTCGGCGCTGCATTTCCCTTCCCTTTCTTACCTTTGGGTACTTCGGGAGGAGCGTCCTGCTGCGCCATGAAGCTCTCCAGTGTTTCCAGTCGCTGGTGGAGAGGAGCAGATTGCTGTTTAGTAAGATTCGCAGCTTTCATGGCATTCTTAAATTCCTGGTATTTGAAGCCCCCTCCTCGCTGTTGCTGCTTGATTCTCAGTTCTCGCAAAATGCGCATGACGGTGTGAAGGTATAGTGGCATTTTGTCGCCTTGGCCCGGGCTTGCTACCATCAGGTTCAACATGCGTTTTGTGTTAAGGTCATCTTGGCTGAAGCGAAGCTCTTGAACCGTGACATTGGGGAGACAGGCGTAGATTTTCTTGGGGAGAGTTAGTGGTTTTCTTTGTACGACAGAGGCAGAAGCTACCTTGATAGTCGCCGTATTTGTTGGAGGGCAGAGTACTCTAACGGATACTTGCTTGTTCGAGGACAGACACGCTGCTTCGCATGGGATACCGCCTGAATCCGATACGAAGGAATCATAATGAAAGACCAGCCCTGTCAGTGGTCGAGTCAAGATATTCGCAACGGATCTCACGAGACAATTCTCCAGTAGCGTTGCCAATGTATGGCTCTTTCCAGAGCCTTGACTCCCGCAGATAAAGATGCTAGAAGGAGCCGCGACGTTGTAGAACAACCTGGAAGACTCGTTTAGCGCTGAACCATTGGAGATGTCGCAGGCCAGCAGTCCATATTGGGGTGCTTTCTTTTCGGAGGCGTGTTGTTCGAGGCATTTGCCGACTTGGTCTGTGAATATTGGTGTTGAGATGACGTCGTGGACCTCGGAGTGTTCTGGGGGATAAAACAATTTCATTTGAGCTTGCAGGTCTTGGACGTGAAAAGCAGCCATTTTGGTATGCTAAGAATGACTATGTTATAGATGAGTTAAAGATGAAGCTCTTTGTGGGTAACGAAAGGATTTCGTGGATATGAGTTGGTAGGCCTCCCGAGACACCACAATGGTGGGCCTCCAGCGTCAAGTTATGAGCCCTGGAATGAATCACAATACAATCAGCCAACACGTTAAAATTGATAGGAACAATTGCCGCGTGTGCCACTAATCTATGATGCAAATCTAATCAACTAACTATCTCCCCATATCCATCATCTCTATCGTAAGCCTGAGTTTTGCCTAAAAACTGGCCTCATCTCTGTGAGCTCCACCCCATCATCTTTATCAAGACTGCTTGTCTCCTGCTCAATCGACGTTGTTATTATGACTTTACTACTAGACGCAGAAGAGGTAGCAGCTGCATTCGAGTGTACCCGCGTTGATACTCGAGTATCGATGTTTCTGGCTGAAACAGTCTCTGTTACGTCTTTATCGCTGGATGAGAATATGAGCTCGCGCCATCGACTCACAGAAGATTCGTTGACCCCGTAGATTATCGCGTCGACAAGACCTTGTGACACAATGCAGGCCTGCTCACGTCAGTACTGCCAAAGAGTATTGGTCGAATTACTGACCTTGTCGATCGTCTGTAATGCAAATGGAGCTGGAGTATGTTTGATGGTCTGATATATCCGAATGGCTGTAGGCAGTGTCCAGACCAGCATATACACCACGGGATACATAATCATTAATCTTGCAATCTACCTCTCAGTTAGCTCTCAGCCGTGTGCTCTCAGAAATTGAGGCAACAGACCCTTTGTAGTCTTCGACGACCAGCGGCATCTGACTCGTGATAACGCCAGACATCATGATTTGACCGCGTAATGGTCCGGTCTCTAGACGGTTCCGATGTCGAGTTCGAGTTCCCAAGTGAGATGAAGCTCTTGTGCGATTTCCGGAGAATGAAGTACAGACGAGCGTACATGGAGAGGATGGTGATGATGATGACCCATCGCGGGACAAAGTTGGCGAGGAGGCGGACTTTATCGGAAGTGAACCAGCACCCTAATAAAGTCAGTAGAAAATTATTTCAGTGTTTAATGACTTACAAGCTCCAATATCACCATATCCTGCAAGTTTTAATCCAATTCCAGCCCAAAGCAAACTGAGCGCCCAAGGAAGACACGAAAGGACGATGCGCTGATCTTGGACCCATGATGATAAGGATTTGTAGCCTGCCAAAATGACGTAGGTGCACAATGCAATAGTCAATACCCAGTAGTCTGTCTGTATGACAAAGACTTGGGTCATGAAACCGTTGAAACTGCAGAATGTTTGATGTTGTGGAGCACCGATCTCTTTGCCGTGGATGTTCATAGCAGTCGATGAGAGAAAGTTGAGAGCCATCAGGAAGTCGCTGGCGGCGAGCCCCCTAAAGCTTATCAGTACACATCAAGTTGAAGCGGGAATGCTAGAGGTACGAACAGAATGAGTTGATGGCGGAATGATCGGAGGCTTTTGAAGACCTGTGGATCGTAAGCTATTGTCTCATGGAGAAAGGACGTCAGAATTTACAAAGAAGCTCACGATAATCCATCCAGCTCCAAGAATGGAAAGAATCGACACGACCAGGATGACAATACTCTGGAGAACCATCTGTGATCGATCGGCGGGAGCGGCCAGGGCCTCACGATGATATATATGCATTGGCAACTCCATTGTCGATGATCAATCGCCTAGCGAGGCGCCACGACTGGGGAAATCAGATGGCGCAAAAGCTTGGGGCTTGACAGGATGGTCGCAGAGTAAGTTTACAATTACAGGAGCGTGAAACGCTGATCTTAAGGTCATTGCTACCGCGGGTACCATTTCCGTTATCATCCCAACTTAGCTGTCAAGTCCAGACATCCCCGGATATGGCACGATGCACAGACATACATCGACAAGTCAAAGACGATCTAACCGTAACGTGCCAATAAACAGTTATCTTGTCATGCTTACTCAGTAAACTCTGAATCTCTTATCACCCGTCAAGACTTTGCTTTTGGCCAAAGCAGGCAGGCACTTCGAGTACAAGCATTATTGGTTTGTGAACCCGAGTCATAACCCCTTTTAAAAAGAACAGTTATTGAAGATAAAAGCGTTGGTGGCCTGCTTCAGCTGACGGTTTGTACCTGCTTGAAACCAGGGGTTTTATCTTGATGAAAAGGTTGGGCTTGTGCTATTGGTTGAGGCTCTGCCAGCTCCGGAGATGCAGAAATCGAGTGGCTTGCCCCCACACGGGAACTGATAAGGAACATTGCAGGGTTTGGCCAAGGTGAGACAACAGGACTAGGCATTGATCAAGTATTTATAGGGAATGAAGAGGAAGGATTAGTTGGTATTTTTCATGATGTGATACTGGAAGGTAGAGATGATGAATTTAAAAATTATTTTTATGCAGATTATCTAGATTCGTGGGGGAAATGAGTGGTGGAAGTCAGAGTATGCGTCGCCAGTTTTGATTGCTTATAAAAAACGATTAAAATAAGTCTTAAATGCGTAAACTTGTTATATCTACAGTGATATCTTGATCAATAACGGATCAATTGCGGTTCAATGCACCCTCTTCTTCCAGTCATTAAAAACGCGCTTCTACGCGTCGCAACGCGTCAAAGTCTCATGACGTCGCAACTCCACCAGCTCCATCACCAAGCGACAATAACCGTTCTATTACCCAACATCACGAATACGAAATCTTCCCGAAAGATCAACTGATCTCAGCCAATCTTATCAATCTCATCAGCTCATCTCTCCATCCACGACGTCCCAAATGTCTCAGCCGCACAAGAGTCGGTGAACGGAGGCAAAACCTTGTTCCGCTCCGCTCCCTACCCCACAAACCGTACGTTCCCTCAGGCCATTCATTTATCAACTCGGTCCTGCACCACGCGACACAACTAAATCCTCCAAGCACAATCATCAGAATGGCCAATCTCGGCGTTGTCGCGGCCGCTGCGACACTCGTCGTTCTCGTCCTCACCTACGGTGTACCCCTCTTTCTGAAAGAGTACTTCCCCTGGCAGAGTCTGTACAAGCAGCGCCACGGAAGACCTACCGTGACTACCAAGTCGTACAAGGGACGCACTGCGCTCATTACCGGCGCGAATGGCGCGTTTGGATCTCGGGCAGCCAAGATCTTTGCGCAGAGAGATGTTGAGACGCTTGTGCTCGTTGATGTGAGGGATTGCGGTGGAGTGAAGGAGGAGATTGAGAAGGAGTTGGGCGAGGCGGGCAAGCCGGTGCCTAAGATTCTGGTCTGGCAGGCTGATTTGATGACGTTCAAGGGATGTCAGGAACTTGGCAGGAAGGCGAAGGATTTGGAGCATCTGGATCATGTTTTGATGACTGCGGGAATTCTGGCGTTCAATCGTCGTGAATCGCCTGAGGGCTGGGAAACTTGTGAGTTCAATCATCTCAGACTTGGGAAGATACTAACCTGCCGATAGCCATCCAAGTCAACTTCCTCTCTGGTGCACTCCTCTCTCTTCTGTTCCTCCCTCTCCTCAAGTCCTCCCCATCCAACCCCTCCCCTCCCGTTCTCACCTTCGTGACAACCTTTGGCATCTACCCCTCCTCCTTCACGATGGGCGTACCCAAAAAGGGCTCTTACCTCAAGAAGCTCAGTAACAACAAGGAAGGCATGGAACAAGCTCACCAATACGGACGCTCCAAGGGTCTTCTCCTCTACTGGGCGCGCGAGCTCGCCGCACGAGTCTCCGCCATCCAAGCGACGGAGAAACTTCCCCGCAAGGTCACCATCAACAGCGCCGATCCGGGCTCTGCATGGACACCTCTTACGAATCCTAACCAGGCGAAGCTTATCCCACGACTGATCATGAACTTTGGAGCGAGAGACCCGCAGATCTGTGCGACGGCCTTGGTCAATGGTGTTTCGGCGACGGAGGATGCGCACGGCAAGATTATGCAGGACTTTGATACTGCTGAGTAAGTGATCTGCACGATATGATACGTTTTGGTACTGATTGAGGTTTAGCTATCCTCCTTTCATGGTGAGAAAGAGTGGCCGCGCGGCTCAGGCGCGTGTTTGGGAGGAGACCAGGGAGGAGCTTGAGGCGAAGGTCCCAGAGGTCAAGGCCATCTTTGACATGTTGGACTAGTAAGACCGCTGCGGCGATCACGTTACGACAGCATTGGCCAAGTTTTGCGTGTTGAGGCCAGGTGATGGAGAAGGCGATGAAGTGTAGAACATTGAAATGGCCCGATGGGGCAATAATCCACTGGGGAACGAAAGGCATTGCGCGTACCTTGAGAGGGCCAGCGGTGATTCGATGAGTATGGAATATGGTCTGGCTAGCGCCAGCGCACATGAAGTAAAGTTGAAGTTTAAAAACTAGTCTAAACCAAATACCGGTATTTGAGCGCCCTCCCAAACGGCAGTTGATTCATTGGAAGGATGTCACTCTCATTCGTCGTCATCCCGTTGCATGCTAACGTTTCCGCGTGGCTGTAACTCACGCTTCACCAAGTAGATAACTCCATGATAAGGCCTTATCGTTATCTAATCTATGCTACTACCGAAGAGATCAGTTCTATCGGGTTGACCACGAAATCTTGGCATAAACCCCAAATGGCGACACGCGCCAAACAAGCCTCACAAGCTTGCGAGTCATTTTCATGCACACTAGCGGAGAAAAAGTCACGCGATACAAACATCGCATTAGGAAGCTAGAAGTGTGATCTACGAGTTGGTAGTGAAATACCTCAGTTGCCGAATCTTTAGGCGATGCGGGCTCAGTTTGCCGGTGTTCCAGGGTAGGTAAAGTCGCCTGCACGCAGCCCCATTGAGATTTCATGCTTTTACCCGAGGTATCGGGCGAGATTTGACTTTCGTCGGCGAAGATGAGGGGTACTATTTATCCATTGGGAGTGCAAGCGGCAATTCAGGCGCAAATGCACGCGATAATTCTGCCATTTGTTCGGTGAGCGAAAAAAGACAGTGGCGATGGCATAATTGCGGGGAAATGAGCGACGGCAATAAAACTTGTCACTGCAATTCCGCTTCACTGTTGGGCTGATCACCACCTTGGTCCATAATTCATTAGAGAGCAGGACTCAACAATCTTGATGATCAAACCGCACCAAACGTCTGCACATGCCGAGAAACTCTATTTGTAATAGGCATCTGCCGAATAAACTTAATCGCCATCGCATGAAAGTACAACGTCAAAGCCTCAAAGTTGGACGCGTAAAATGTCAGGTCAATTAAGCTTTTTACGACAAGAAATCCCAAAAGCTTAACCCGAGTCAAAACCAGCAGAAGCGCTGGACCCTGAAAGCTCCACCAAACTCAGGGGCTGTCCCCAGCTTTAGTCGTGCTGGACCCAGTCTGGACCCAGCAGCCATGCCCCCGTTTAGCCAGTCCTGGCTAGAACTGCACTGCTAGTGTCGGGGCTGCAATTGGCTAAGCCGTAGCGAGGCATCATCTTCGAGATTGCGACTCCACCCGCTGGGTCGATATACGGTAAACGAAAATGGATCCTTACCCAACAGACTCAGGCGCAGCACGAACCAAACCGCTACGCCCCAGCCAACCAAGTGCCAACTTTTTAGGGGCGAAGCTCACGAAACAGGAAGGCCCAGTGAAAATGGACTCTAGGGTCTAGATCGTCGAGGCTAATGTCTGTTACACGTTAGATCGTTGCTGGAAGACGGGGGGCGCCTTTTGTGGCGCGGGCTCTAGAGCGTTATTTATCGGACAGACGCCCAGGTCTTTCTTGTGTCCGCCGTCGTATTCCCTACTTGACAGTTTCTACCCACAAGAGACCATGTTCTGTCGATAAAAAGCAGCAAACAAAACTGGGTGTAACAGTGTTAAGGCCGATTGCGTGGTAGGTAGTACCTTTTACGCGCTCCTCTCAACAGGAGACTCCGCCTTCAGTTCTCCTTCTTCTTCTCTTCTCTTCCCGGACAAACAAAGCTCAGGATGCTCTGGTTTCGCAAGATGAGTTCGCTCATCTACTCCAAACTCGCTAATAGACGGTTCGCATTCGCTCTCACGACACTAGCTGTATGCGCCGCAAAGGGAGTCCATCTTCACAACCACCGATCCAGCGTCGCCCCCAAGCGCATGCTGCTCTTCTTCTTCTCCTTCTTCACCCAGGACATTCTTCTTCTCCTCCTCATCCGCCTCCTTCTCAGCCACTGGGTCCCCAGCTTTCCCGGCAAGCTACGAACACTCATCTCAGCGCTTGCATTCTTGCTTATAACTTATAATGTTTCACTCTGCATTGTTTCTGTTTCTTTCTACATCGTCGCTGGATCTGAGATCCATTGGCGCAACATCGGGTTCATAGCTGACCCGTCGGCGCGGGCCATCATCTTTTCGGGGTTTACTGCATTCATGGGCGTTCTGTGTCTTTGTGCTTGTTTTAGTGGCGTTCTTCAAACAGCGTGCTATGGTCTTTTTGGGTGGGGAGGCGATATTGTTAATTGGCCGATTAACCTTCTTGCGCGGAAGCTTTGTTGCTGTTGCTTTGGGAGGAGGAACGCTTATGATCAGTTATCGCAGCGAGATAACGTGCAGTGGATCGACAGTGAGAGCGGGTCGAGTCACGGCGACTACTCTGAAGATGAGTACAAGGACAGGTCAAGATCGTCATCGAAGACACCGCGACATTCGGCCCGAGCACTCAAAGGCGATTCCCCAGCACGAGGATCCAGATGCACTCGATTTCTACGCATATTACCGTATCCTATCGTCAGCATCCTTCTCACAGCGCTTTTCATACTCACCTTTCTACGGCCCAAGGACCCGTCTCTAATCTTCCTCTCGTGGACCAGCGGCCTTTTGCCTTTTGTCGATTTTGCATCAACATCGCCGTTCCTCGACGATCTTCCCTCTGTTTTCGGTCAAGGCATGCAACGAAGCTGGGACGAGCGCACTGCCCTCGCTCAGCCTCCGAGTTTGAGCTGGCTCCCGAAAAACGCACTACCAAGAGGCTTCGAGGACTGGTATGACGAGAAACCCCACTACAGTGCTGAATCCGACCCACTGAAGATCTCGAACCTGGATGAACCTCTGAGAGAATCCCTTCGCGGCAAGTTGAAGGACATCAACATTCGTCACGTGGTTATGTTCTTTCTTGAAAGCACAAGAAATGATGTTTTTCCTATTAAGAAGGACGGATTGATCTGGAATCGATTCGCCGATACATTCCCCGACAAGAAGCTCCCGCAGGAGGTTCAGGACAAACTGGCCAGTCTGACACCGACAGCGAATTTCATCACCGGGGATTACGACGATGGATTTGAGCATGCTGAAAAGCCGAAACGTGGTGGAATTCACTTCACGAATGCTCATACAGCTGGAACATATACTCTCAAGAGTATGACCGGCACAGTCTGCGGTATCGCCCCTCTCGTCGGCGACTTCAACCTCGAGCACAGTCACCACATTTATCAGCCCTGCTTGCCTCATATTTTCGAAGCCATGAACGAAGCAGAGGCACTAAGCGAAAACACCAAGGCCAAGCGTGATGGACATTCAGGCACGAAATTGAAGTGGAATGACAACATGAACAAGGAGGACAAGTGGAACTCTTACTTCTTCCAAGCTGCGACGCTCGATTACGATAATCAGTACAATCTGATGTCTGCGATGGGATTTCCGATGAAGAACACGATTGGGAGGGAGTACCTTCGCAGCGATAGTGCGAAGCATGGTCCTGTTACGCTACCGAACATCAACGAGTTCGCATTCGAGGAGGATCCGTTGGAGGATTACATCACCGACATTTTCGAAGACGCGGTCAAGGCTAAGAGTCGCGTGTTTTTGACTCATTTGACGAGTACGAGCCATCATCGATTCCACATGCCCAAGACGGAGAAGTATACGCCTTTGGCAAAGGGTCTAGACATGATGTCTCGCTACGTCAACACAATCGGCTACGACGATCGCTGGATCCGTAAAGTCCTCAATGTTCTCGACAAGCAGGGCATCGCAAACGAGACATTAGTTATTTTCCAGGGCGATCACGGCACTTCGCTTCCAGAAAACGACTACGCTTCTCCGTATTACAACCCCAACATCGGCGTCGATCACGTCCCCTTGATTTTGTCGCATCCTCAGCTACCGCCCTTCAACGTAGACGACGCAGTCCACTCGACACAAGTCATCCCCACCATTCTCGACATCCTTCTCGAAACCGGTTCTCTCAGCCCCAGCAGCCGCGCCGCAGCGTCGTCGCTCATCACCAACTACGAAGGTCAATCGCTGCTCCGGCCTCTACGCACGCAGACCAGCGACAACAGCACCGGCCAGTGGCAGTTCACCGTCACAAACCCCGGGCGAGCTATGCTTACAGTTCGCGACGCGAGGTTTCCGAGCAGACATCTCGTGGTGCCGGTGATAGAGAACGTGGACTGGAGATTGTCAGATCTGGAGAAGGATCCGCACGAGCATGATTTAGTGCAGGCGTTGGATTTTACTGAGTTTGTCAAGAGTGTGGAGGGGAGGTTTGGGAGGGACGTTGCGGAGTGGGCGGAGGAGGGGGCGTTTGTTCCGAGGT
>JAAVUB010000062.1:0-16080 GCA_014898885.1 Fusarium lyarnte (nom. inval.)
GCCCAGGCCTGACTGATCTGAGCTCCCCGCCACGAACACCCCCAGCCAGGTTTTTTTTTTCGCCGATTACAGACGCTCTTCAAGTGTTAATCGCGCGTCAAAAACCTACCGACGCCCCAAGCGCCGTGACTCTCGTCATTTCCAAACCTCAACCACCCGACTTTTTGCTACTCTACGGATACTCTTGGAGCAACTACACTTTCAACCTCATCTTTTATCTGCGAGCGTGCATGTCGAAAAGGCTTTCAGGCCACCAACTCCGCTGATTCACGCTCTTTACGTTGGTTATAGCTGCCAAGTTCAATCTCGGTCTCAAGCCCAAATTAGAAAGAGAAATCAGTCTGGCTACTGTCTCATCTCGCCTTCTCTCTACGACCACTGGATCAAATCACCTTACCCATTCACCTTCTTTAACTTCCAATCTCAGCGTCATTCAATCCCAATCACAAATTACTTCCCGCCACGTACGGCCTCAGTTTTGGATCATAGAATTTTAACGGCAAGGACTGACTGTTGATCGATTTACTTGCCTTGGTGGATATTCGACTGAACCCGTTCGTCTGAGCCTGCTGCTTTCTCCAAGGCCACTGCGCCATCCAGTTTGCTTCAGCTGTCCCGATCTCAGCGACACCATCATCATCATTAATCAACAGGCACTTCAGTCAGTTACACATTTTTTTAGCGAGTCCAGCCCCTAGCCTCGCGGCCTTCACGGTCAACTACGGAACGTCCGGAGCGACTTCAATTGCGCCTCATCTCCACGTTCTGGGGAAACCGCTCTGAGTTTGCGGGCTTCTAGGCTTGGCTGTGTGGCCTCTTGGCGTCCCTTACGACTCACTTGTTCCCTTGTGCGGTGCACTATCGGCGAGTCAGTCTATAATGTCAACTTTTACCGCCCTTAATGGGGGCTCACCCAGGACTACAGATCCGCCTACTGTAACGATAGAGAAGCCAACCATGGATGAGCGCGCACTTAGCACATCGACATCTCAGCCTCCACCTACACCAGAAGTTTCATCAAATCAAATTCCCAGCCATAGTTCGGATCGACCACCCTTTCAGTCCCCCGGTTATCCTGATGTGGAAGGGTCTCACAAGCGAAAGCGGTCTGATTCTGTTGAACTCCGTCGTGAGCATGCACAGCATGCTCACACACCGGAATCTGCTCACCCTCATCACGAATCGCGAGAGCCTTATGGAACCCCCTTAAGAGATTACCGTCCTTATGGCGATGAGCACCGAGACAAAGAGTCTTGGTATTCTCACCAGGCACGCGATGAGCGAAGTTACGACTCACAGCAAAATTCGGCTACCACTCCTCATGGCCAAACAGAGGAGCAGATTGGTGATGCGCTTCGCAGGGCTACCAGTCAGATGGACCACGGTGACTACTCAAATGCCAGCCCAGAAGGTGACGACCATTCCATGATATATGGTGGTCAATACGGATCCGAGCAGAGGCGTGACGGGGTTTTGCAGCACGACCCAAAAAAGAGAAAGAGGAACTTCAGCAACCGAACCAAGACGGGTTGCCTGACCTGTCGGAAGCGCAAGAAGAAGTGCGATGAGCAGAAGCCCGAGTGTAAGTCATTCCATACGCTATTTGATCCATAACTGATAGAAAGGTAGGTGGAAACTGCCTTCGCGGAAGTTTTGTATGTGCAGGCTATCCACCTCAACGCGGGCCAGGATGGCAAAAGCCGGACAACAAGGCCCCCGCAGTTCCCCTTGAATCTAAGGACCCAACGTACATCCCCCCGGGAGCTTATGGGATGCCACAGCAGAGCCCTTACGGTAATCAACCTGTGAAGCGCGAATCCCTGCCACCTTATCGTGGCCAGGCTCTTCGCATAGACCCCCCACAAGGCCGCCCTTTGGTGACCGACGACGACCGGCCAACGGCATCAACATTGCCCAGCGCGTCTGTAGCCAGTCCCGAAAACAAACTCTCTGCTCTTCCTTATACTCCTGCAAACGTTTTCCCAACTCCAGTCAGCGCAAATCCTCAACCACCGCCACCCTTCGGAGAAAGAATGGCCAAGGAATACCAGCGTGTGCCTCCGCTGCACGATCTCAGCAGGACGGAACCGGAGTCTGCCCATTTAGGGAACCAGCTTCCACAGATTAATATTCTTCACCCAACGAGAACCAACAGTCCTGCTCCTCCCCCGCCAGCACCGACATCAAATGCCCAAGTCGCTGCTCAGCTGGCTTTATCGCACTCACAGTTCCCTCAGAGACGAACTCAAAAAGAGGAGATGTTGTCAGGACGACATTACTATCCTTTCGACAAAGAGCTCTGCTTGGAGCGTGAGCGTTGCTCTGCGGCTTGCTGGAGGTTCAACAATCTCACCACTCCCCCTACTAACGGTGTATCTCCCGAAGAGCGTGCTCGCCTATTCCTCGAAATCCTGCAGCCTCGTGATCCCGTTCGAGTTTCTCCTACAGAAGCTTCCCCAGTTACCAACGTTGGCCGCGTAGGCAGGCACGTCGCTGTTGAGACACCCTTCATTTGCGATTACGGTTATAACATCACCATTGGCCATCATGTTGTCATTGGACGCAACTGCACGATCAATGATGTATGCGAGGTCAAGATTGGCGATAACTGTGTTATTGGACCAAATGTCAGCATTTTCACGGCTGGCCTTCCCATTGATCCCAAGAAACGCCAGGGCGGTCAAGGACCTCAGATGGGCAAACCTATCACCATCGAGCAGGACTGCTGGATCGGTGGAGGTGCGATTATTCTTCCAGGGAGGACCATTGGCAAGGGTAGCACTGTCGGTGCCGGATCAATTGTCACTAAGGTAAGCTTACAAAGAAAGGTCGATAAGAAAATCCGACAGCTAACTCATTGCAGGATGTTCCTCCTTTCACCATTGTAGCTGGAAACCCAGCGAGGGTCCTACGCGGCATCGCTTCTTAATGCCTATATTTGGCGTTGCCTATTTTCTTTCTTTTTCACTTTGAGACTCGATACCCAGTGTGTTCGCATGTGTAAAGTTCGCACTGTTGATGGCCGCCCGGCCACAAGGTTACAAAACGGTCAACATTATACAAGTGGAGCGAAGCGTTACAAAAGCCTCAGCATTGCATTTATTACCGATTTTTCTTTTCTCTCTCTGTCTTTTTTTGACTATATCGGAAGGATTTGCTATTGAAGTGGGAGCCAAGTGTGGCGGAAAAAGCAAATATTGAATGGAGGCGCCATGGGTTTTAATATGCGGAAATACGGGCCGCTATGGGGAGGTAGAAAACGTCATGTGACGAGATGGAGCGACGGACGTGTTGATGAACTGGGATGGTTGTGCTTCCCCCCCCTTTTTCTGTTTCGTGTTGCATGTGCTACGACTTATGAGAGATAAACAAGCCGGGTTGAGACCTGCAGGAAGATATCCATCCATGTTATTGAATGTAAGCATTCTACAGTTTTAAATGCCTCTTGAGGTTTATCTAATTTACTTCATGTTCCCAATCGGTGCACTAACTAAGCAATGTGAACTATCATGAGGTCGCAATGAGTCCTTCTTTCAACAGGGGCTGCAAGATGCGACCCGTTCCTCGACCATTCGCGATGACAACAATTCTACATCCTGACCCGGCTCTTGTGCTTGCTTGGTTGCCGTAGTAATTCATCGGTGTTTGTGTCTGTATGCGGCCGTGTATGCAGCCTCAGGATTGACCGATGGAGAACTTGTTGTTGTTAGTGAGCACTGGGGAGTCAAAGGGCGTAGATTTGAACCAAAACTAACCCATTCGAAGCCATCGTTAGGGCCGAAGAAACTGTTCAATGGGAAGAACTCGTCACAGTTGCTGGGGTAATCAAAATCTGCCATTGTCAAGTCTAGGATACCACTGCTTGGAGTCGACTCGCTGTAGGAGAATGTCGTGTTCGATATACCCATAGTCTTCACTTTAGATGTTGTACTTGGTGTCGTGATGTGGTTTAGAATCGCTCGGATGACCTTTGCGCCGTTTCGTGCGTCTTTAGAGTGACTCGCGCGAGTTTCCCATGTCTTGCAGGTGTTTTCCAGTATCTGTGTACGTTGTCTTCGGTTTTGTGGCCTACGCTTGAATTAGTCATTCTCTGAGATGGTAGAAGGACGACATACGTTATATCGGTTGACTCGTGAAGGTCCAGACATAAAATCATAGACGCGACAAGAAAATCATGCAGAGTCAGGCTTGACAGTAAGAAACGGTCTTCATACATGCGGCCTCCTTCTTGAATCTCATGCTCAAACTCGAGATGAATCTCGATAATCCGAAGAGCGGCAGTGCGACAGAGTTCACGGGATGCTTTGTACATTTCCTGGTTCCTCTCGGCAGTAAGGTAAGGCCGGTGGAGGACACAGATTGTCTTGAGGTATGACACTTCTATGATTAATCTGTGCATGATGGTATAGGCCGGAATCTCAAATGGAGTGGTGGCGATGGAGCGAACGCGCAAACAATCAGGGATACTGTTGTGAAATACTTCCAACTCAGCCTGGAGAGCCATAGTTTCCTCGTAAGGCGGAGACTCGACTCGAAGAACATGCCGGAGGACACGGCGTAGTAAACGGCAGAGATGAGATTTTGTCTGCCATGCCAACATTGGAGTAGGATCTGTTGGGGGGCGAGACTCAGGTACTTCTGAATCCTCGTCAAAGTCATCATCTGATAAATTTCGAGGGTGCCCGGCGTCGCAGACTTCTTGATATACCATAGGAGGCATACCGAGCTGGAAGGAGAAAAGCAGATCGGAAGTCTGTACAGTAAACCACGTCCGCCTTCTCATCTCGGCCTCAAATGGTTTGATGTTTGGGGACACTCTCGCCGCATCGAGGTGATAGCCTCTACGCTGAGCAAGCCGAACGGCTAGTGAATAGAGGGACCATATAGTAGCCTCTGAATCCTTTCTCTTGGCGTTGACCGCATGGGCATACAGTGTGAGCGCTTCGACAGAATATGGTCTGGCCTTGAGATACTCCCCCGTAACCAGACATTGAGCAGAACGCTGTATGTAGAAATCTGGCCCTTGAAGCAGCGCGAAATGGGGTTGCTGAATTTTGCACACCATTGTACCGAGACTGAGAGCAGAGAACATTATACTCAGCCATAAGAAGTTGGAATTGTGAGGGCAAGCCCAGAAGAGTTCATATCGCCGCCAAAAATGACGTTCGTGAATGAAGGGTACAGCTAAGAACTTGGCCTGGAAGTACGCTTTGATCAGAATATCGGCTTCTTGACGGGATGGGACGCTGTTGAGAACCTCACTCATAGCGATTGGGGAGATCCCTCCCATTGCAATGTCTGGCGCAGGGGATAAAGTCTCAGGCTCGCCGTGATGATCGGACTCGTCTTGCGTACTGAGAACACTCTGAATATCATGAATACTCTTGAACACAGCTTCCCAAGATGTTTCCCCGTGGTATGCAGCATCAGACCCCTCTTCGGCTACCTGCGGAGAGGGCAAGTTCGCATCCTCCGCCATTGCAATGCTGGGATGGGCGCTTGAGTCTTCTGAAGCTTTGGCCAGGCGCATCACGATTTCTTCAAGTTTAGCCATTTTGAGTTGCATCTCTTCCTTGTTTGCGAATCCATTTGCATCTCCATATACACACAATCTTGGATCGCCACGCTTGTGACAGGCACCGCAAGAGGGCTTTCCACGGTCACATTTCGACTTGCGTCTCTGACACGCCATACATGAGACAGACTTTCGATTGCGCGTGACTTTGTGGTTGTCTGTTGCTCGGAAAACTCCGGTGAGATGCTTCATGTTAGAGTCAGGCATATTCGAAGGTATGTTCACCCAATAAGCTCTGATGTATGTTTCACCAAGATAGATTAGTTCCAACAGGGAGTTTAGCAAGGATCCAGATAGTGAGTGATGTGAAGGAGTTTGGTTGACAAGTTGGCATGGACTGAGAGAAACGGTGCTTCCACAAAACCGTTTGAAATGAGCCTCTCCGAACAAGACTGTCTTGTGGTGGCTCTCGTCTTGTCGTAATAGAATGTAGGTTGACTCGAGATTAGATTGGATGTTTGAATCGAGCGGGGATAGCCTCCACTACAATGATCTCAATCCGTTACGCCACACAAAGCCTAGACCTAACCGTAGTGAGGGTTATGATAGGTATAGATGCTATATGAGATAAAAAGAGTGAGTAGACCAAGAATAGGAGATACCGGGTTGCGCTTAGTAAATAAATACTCGAGGTACCCAAACCCGACGAGAGTAAGATGCGTGGCAAATGAAATGAAATCAGGTCGCAGCCTAGCAAGCCTGATCCAAGTAGAAGTCGGTAATGTCTAAAAATATATGCCAAAACGTATTGTACAGAGTCGATTTTCCTATTTTCAAAATTCAACCGTAAATATGCGATTTCCAATAACAATGCCCATTCGCCTTTAAAACGCGTAATCCACCCTTGTTCAGCCGTACAGCCAAAAGCCCAGAAATGAGACGTAAAGTTTACATAGTATGCTAATAGTAATACATGTTGCGATCGTCAACCAGCACCGCCTCAACTTCGCTATGCTATCATGTTATCAAATCATTGAGAGTGGTGTTGCTCCAGCCTCTTCTTGTTCTCATCAATAATCTTTTCCATCGTTTCAAGTGCCCGGGTCTGATCCTTCAGTCTCGAAAACGCCTTGAAGGTATATGCGTCAGGTCTGTACCCAGCCGCCTCAAGGTCCTGTAGCGTGCCCACCGTCTGTGGCAGGTTCTGCATTGACGCATAGCCCTTCACGAGGGTATTCCAAGTCACGTCGTTGGGTTCCAGATTGTGCTCCCGCATGACCTGAAGCATTTGCTCCCCTAGCATTTTCTCTCTTCGCATCAAAAGACCATGCAAGAGGATAGTGAATGTGAAAAGGCTTGGCGCTGGGTGAGCCTCTATGTCATCAGTAGGCGACGTTGTTTCAGTGCCCTCTTCCTTGGCCTTGGAAGTCAACGTGCCGCGAAGCATGTCACCGAAAACCTGTAACGCTGGGCGAAGTAGAGACCTTTGCCCGAGCATGACCTGGATCAATGTGTCATGAACCACGCTCCCCTGATCTTCCACAAGCTCTCGACCCCAATTCTTTTCAGTCCCATGCTCCTCTAGACGGGATTTGAAGAAGCTGTAAAACGACATTAAATCGTAAGGTCGGCAGAGGCTCTTGATGTATGCACGTAGCATGATAGCTAGAGTCTCTGCGTTGGGCTTCTGTCGGGGTGCCTTGCGCTCAAAGAACTCATTTACAACCGGAACAATGGTCGTCCGAAACCCCCACTCTCTTCTAGGGCCAGACCTGAATTTCTCAATACCGTCCACATCTTCCTGGCTGAGAATTAGGGGCAGAGTGTCGGGCAGCAGCCATTGCAGAGGCTCCAGGTCGAATTTCTTGGCATAGATGCGAAGCATGGACCCAAAGATGGGAACGGTCCATGGCGATGGATACTGCCTCTCACGGCTCTCCATCTCTGCAAAGTAGAAGATAGAATGGAGTGTGTTGTTGAGCACGTCAACGTATGGTGCTTTGGCCGCTCGAGCGACGTCGAGTGCAAGCTGTACATTGGATGCTTTAAGGCTAGCCTTTGCGCCTCTGAAAACAGTGGTATAGCACCGTTTGTCCAGCTCAACGCCGTTCTCTGCGAGCAGCAGCGGAAGCCGAACTGCTTCTGCAATATCTCCCTGTAAACAGAGTGATTCAATCAGAGACGTGAAGTTGATCAAGTTCGGGGAGAAGCCGCGCTCAAGAAAATACTCAAGAGCCCGCTGAGGCGGAAAACTTTCGTCAGACGTGGACCATCCATTTTTCGCTTGCCTAGAAAGTAGCAAAGTCGTGACAACGCTCGCGAACCCGGGCGAGTTTAGATCGTGGCCCTTATCTGCAATCTCGCGAAGAAGTTCAAATGCTTTGGATTTGTACGCACTGCTACCCGCAAGTTTCCTCGCGAAGTGTAAAAGTGTATTTCGATGCAACTTGATGTTCGACTTTTCTAAAATTTGGAGCATCTCAACTGCTTGCTCAAGGGGCAGATTCTTTCCGAGACGACCCAGGGTAGACTGACGGATTGGAACATGGCCAGAGGGAAGATCCTCAAGGAGCTTTGCAAAAAGTTCGAGTACCTCGTCAGCCTTCGTAACACGATCTCGCATAACCTTGATGTTGTTTAAACTGAGATTCGAGATGCAAAAATGGGCAACATCGAGAATTGCATAACCTTGAGGTAAGGGATCCAGCGTGGACTCGAGGACTTGGACGGCCTTTCCTGGACATGAATACAGAGTCGATAGCATTGCAGTTGGCCATATTTTCTTCCGAGATTCAATGTCTAATTCATGCCACGCTTTTCTCATATCTGAAGTATTCTCCAGTTCGTACAAGAATTTCCCGTGGTCGAGCCATGGCCATGATCTGGGCTTTACAGGGGCCTCAAGTAGTTCAATTCTTCGCTTCCAGATGTTAAACTGCCGCCTTACGGCAACCAACTCATCTCCAGAGTGCTGGTGTCGCAAATAACCCCATTGGTTATATGTTTCTTGCCTCCTCTTCTTCTTTCTCTCTATGGCCTTGCGTTGCTCTTGGGCAGCCTTTCGAGTAAATTCCGGGGTTTTCTGACGCCTTAGTTGGTCGGATTTTTCGCTGCGCAGGCGTCTCTTCCTTAATGCGAGTCTATGTCTATGACGAGACGCACTGGACCTTTCCTGAACCTGCTTGCGATCTCGCAGTGAGGGGGTAGTGTATGTCTGCGTCTTGGGAGGGTTCGGGGCATTACGAGGACGCAGTTGTGATAATATTTGAGAGCCAACTTCTGGGACGGATGACTGCGTACCGACATGGTAGGAGCGGATCAATCTTGAGCAACTTCTCGTAGTGCTGTATCGTAATGCGAGAAAGACGGCTCGTCGAGTCCATGCTTGGGGCGTTATAGGAAGCTCAAGCCTTGTACAGGCGCGGAGTACAAGGGCCGTTGGCATATCCTCCGAATCGGCTTCAACTTGAGGCCAATCGTCTGCATAGTGATCGTTAGACGAGTTGCGAATTCGCCGTAGTCGCTGGTAAGAGCTGAATGCCGAGGTCGCTGATTGCTCTAAGTGCGAAATTTTTCAAATTAATGCCGAAGTCACTCAATGCACCTCTATTGTAATTTTAGCTCTCTTTTGCGCTTAAAGTAGGGATCCAATGTTTATTATGGGCTTGTTCAGTGGTGACCCCTGCCGGACTCTTTCCAGTGAGTGGCCAGGGCGCTTGATTTGAGTCGCAGCGACTCTGCGGGTATGGAGTGCTGGATAGACGCGCTAAAGAATGTCCATATTGAATTTACACCTATTTCGCATCCCCGCCAACCTCGAATCTTCATAACATAGATATCATTTCAGGTTCACTTCGGTTTCACACTCTTTTAGCGCCCGTGTAACATTTCAAAACGAGCTGCCACCATGTCTTCATCACACGCCAGCCTCAGCGCTGCCTCAGACGACAGAAAAGCTAGGCTCGCGAAGCTCAAGAACCTCAAGCGCAAGCAACCCGGAGACGAAATTGTTGCACCAGAATCAGAAAGAGCACAATCCCCCCCAATAGAGCCAGACGTCTCACGACTCCATGTCTCTGGCCGCAACTACGACCCTGAAACCAGAGGTCCCAAGCTTGGCTTTGAGCAGGACCCAACCCTCAATCTTGACAAGCCAACGCTCGAAGAACAAGCTGCCGAAGTGGAAGCAGAGGTTAAGCAAAAGGCGGCAGAAGAAGCCCAAGACGATCAAGGTGTCGATTTATTCAGGCTGCAGCCGAAGAAGCCGAACTGGGATTTGAAAAGGGAACTTGATAGGAAAATGGAGGTTCTCAACGTTCGAACCGATAACGCCATTGCGCGCTTGGTCCGTGATCGTATCACGGGTGCCCAAAAGGCTGCTGCAAAGAGAGACGCGGTTGAGGACGCTCAAGGCACTGGAGAAGCAACTGGCATGGATGGTGTGGCATTGGTAGAAGGCTTGAGGGTCAGGGAAAAGGAGGAGGAGGAGGAGGAGCGTCGCGAACGGGAAGAAGATGCTGCGCAAGGTGTATAAAAAAGCAACATCTAGCCTTGAGACGTCGAATTTTTCACTCGCCGTCCTGTTTATTACATCTTAGGTGTCTGGCGCATTGTGCGATGATGGTTACACTATTTCTACATTTATACCCAACAATTCATTTTCTTCCAGTCTTCATAGCTTGCGTCATAGCTAACCGTTGACTGAAAGGACTCAAGCTTCGCTCTCGTGCTTGATCCCCAGTACCCGGGCCTCCGTGTCCATATCTTCTGTCATCAAACCTTCCACGAGGTGGCAGTCTCTCATTGTCATGTCTAGTACTGGATCGATCTGGCCTCTCATCACGTCTGCCTCTTGGTTGGGGCAACCTTGGGCTCCCAGAACGTTGGCGACGGATGCTATGTGGACTCCGAGACTTGGATGGGTATTCCCTAGGATGCCTCATCGGCGCGCTCCCCTTGACAGAAGGTAAAGGATCCCGGGACCTGTACTCGTCGCGGCGGTCAAGATCTTCAGGAGAGGGGCTGCTACCAGAGTCGTAACGCCTGTGCCGAGCTTCCACACGAGGGCTTCGGCTACGATTCAGGCTAGGACTGTGGCTGCGACTGTGGCTGTCATTTTGCCTGCCACGCTGTGAGTTGTCTGAATAGGGACTTCGACTTCGGGGCGACTGAGCAGGGGATCTGGCCCTGTCTTTACCAGGTGATGGTGATCGCGGAGCATCAGTGGAGATGGTAGAAACTGAATGAGAAGACATTGATCGATGACGCTTTACGTTTGGTTCAATCAGCCCATCGTCTCTCTGGTCTCGCTCGCGCTCACGTTCGGCTTCCAATTTAGCCAGCTCTTCATCCGCCACACCTTTCCTGTAGGGCTGTCAGTAAATAAAAAGATCTTTGCTGCTTTTAACCAACTTTTTCTCAAGAGGGTTCAGTGTCTCATTTGTGAGCTTGGGCACCAGTTTGGGGTTTCGGAACTGCTGAGATCGCGATGGACGCGATACGTAGGGCCGCTCTTGAGCAGTTGCTTTACACTCATATGAGTAGTGGCGTTCTGTGATGGTCAGTATGATTGCAGAATCACATCAACGCCAAAACATATCTCTCTTTAGGCATTTCTGGCACTGGACGCTCGAAGGTGTCGACCGGGATGGGCCACCACGGCCTCTATAGGTGAACATCTGGAAATCGAAATGGTCTCTGTGTAGTGAAGAACTTCTCAAACTATCGTGTACAAATGTGTAAAAATATGGCGCCTTCGTGGGTATTTGTTATACGAATGGCAAAAAAACTGATGAAGTTATTGAGTCGCGATTGCTTGGATGACCTCCTGGTGATATCGTCTAGTCACGTGACATGTATTCATCTGAAGGCAGGTACTTCAATAGCACTTTCCTCGGAAAACAAGATTTCGAACCCATTGAGCTATCCGCTTACCGACTAGACGCCCATTAGCACTGCAATAATGTACTAAGCCCGAAATAAAGCATCATGAGTACCTGGGTACCTGTTATCAATTGAGCTGGCAAGCGAAATCAGGGTGAGATTCTATCAGTTCGCACACCTGACCGTGAGAAAAACCTGGCTGCCGATGCGCGTATGCAAGAGTGGTTGTTGCTTTCTATACATGGCAAGCTTGCATAGGTAGGCACCTAGATTTAAGATAGGTTAGTAGCTTGACTAGGGAGACTGTCCAGGGCGTTACGCATGAGAATGAGCTCAGTATTATCAGTTACGAAGCAGCTTCATGCCTGGTTTTACTCGTTAGTCCTTTGGTTCAACACGGCGTCTAGTTAGTATTCACAAGGCGAGGTACCTAATCAAGGTGACTGAGTATTGGATTAATTAGCTTATCCCGTAATGGATAATACTAGCAGCAGCTGGTGCAACAGCTCCAAAGGCAGGGCCTTGATCTGTAACTTCGAGATGCTGCTTTATCTGCTAAAGGGCTTCCGTGGTGATAACCAAGCTCTTTCTCAGACGAGTAGCAACCAAAGCCTACGCCATTTTGAGTGGCGAGAGCGTTGGCTAAAGAGCTGTGCCATTTCTGGGACAGTATTTCGCTGTCAAAGACGTCTGATATGCATTGGTACGGAGACTGTATTGCATTCGACTCATAAGTTGCCATTTTTATCTCGTTTCGAGAAGTATTTGGTCTATAAATGGTTCCGGAGAATCATGATGACGAACTAGTTCCAGCGTAGTAGGTTAATAGGCTGACTTAGTATCCTTAGTTGGTAGCCTGTAGGGCATCTGAGGCGTACTCAGGTACTGACTTCAAGGTTGCCCTCCTAAGAAAAGAACAAGAGCCCCGGAATAACAATGCCCCGTGACAACAATACCATTGCTCACCCATAATTCTCATGGTCTATTATATCGAGGTATATAGGTATTAGAGCAGCAGCAATCCTACCTACTAGATAGTACCTAGGTAATAGATATTAGGCAGTATTGTATATCTACAGTTTACCTCTCCACACAAGAAATATTACAGCAATCTTGAAAAGTCTTTCATAATAACTCTGGCAATCAGGACTAGGGCCAGTGCACTCAGGCTTAGAGATAGGTCACCCATAGAAGCTTTATAGTAGACTCCATCGAGGTACCTACCAGGAAAATAAGGGAACCTTTTTGAATTTCTAGGCATTCTTAAAGTTAATACCTTATAGGTGCCCATCACGGGCTTCCTTGTCCCATTGAGTGCCGTCTACAGGTTCCCGCCCGGAATGTCTGCAACGACCTCCACTATAAAAAAGCGACGCTTACCTGTGACTGGTCCACCCCCCTTCAAGTCAGGCGGGACGCATACGACTTTTAGTGATTCTTTCAGCGCCTCCCAGCGTATCTTCTCGCTGTGCCCTGCCATGCCGCTCGCTCCACAGTGAAGTGGCAGCCCAGGGCAGGCGACCAAACTGACAATGAGACCCCGTCCTTGTGACAACCTCCTCCCACGGCTCCCCCTCCAAAACTACAACTAACCAACTACATCCAATCCAGCACACCAGCATCACATCACATCGCATTGCTCGTCTTTGCTGCCTTGTGCGCCTTGGGCCGCCTTTCTCAAGAATTAGTTGTCGTCAATTTTCAGTCGTCTTTCACTTTTCCGCCCTTTCGCCTGGTTCGGGACCCGGGCGTTGAAAGGATATTGCTTAACTTTCCTCTTGACCTCCATCCCCGATTTCTGGTCCTATCTCATTGCAAAGCAGAGGCCGCACTGCAGTATCATAGGTTGGGCAGCTAAGAAGGCGTACGACAGCCATCATCTCTTCCTCCGAACGGAATCAGTTGGGGAACAATGCATCTTACTTCACGACGATGAGCACCAAGACTCTGTTTTCTTTCTGCCGGTCCGCTTCCATTAAATTCGCTTCCTGATTTTCATGATACTGTCCTTTCTGTTCCTGTCATCACCGCTGCAGTCTCAGCCGCAGCCTCATCTCGTACCTGGTCAACCATTGCTCCTAGTCTCCTGTCTCATATTCTTATCGACATTTCTACCGCCCGCACTACTAGATCGGCCTTGTAGCCTTGACCACGACCCGTCATGGCTACTACCCAAATGTCTCCTGATCTTCCCAAACCCTCGTTTGCCAAGGTAAATGTCACACCGTCCTTGGCTCCTCTATAAGTGGTCCTTATCTGTCGAAGGAGCCATTCTTTTTTGTTACCCGGTACTAATTCATGCTGCTCGACAGGTCGCTGCCTCCGTCTCCAAGGACTCCGCACCTCCAGCGATTCGACGGATAGCCACACCATCTAAAGAAGCAACCATGAGCTCGACGACGATACCATCCACATCTACCGCGCCCGTAATTGCAAACGGCCGATCTGGTAAGGCACCGGTCGCAAGGGTGCCCTCGCCGCAACGGGAATCAAATTTCAACCTGCCTGATCACGGAAGCGGTGAAGACAGCATCGAGGGATCTTTAAAGGACTTGAGCCTAAGGGACAAAGCCCCTAACCTTGTCGTGAACGGCAGTGGACCTTTGGCTCCTGAGAGGCCTGCAGTCGTCGTTGGTAGAGATAGCGGATCCGACGATTCTCAACGAGCTGATTCGAGTTCCGAACTCGGAACCAAGCCTCCTAGTCTGGATGGAAAGAGTATCACTTCAGGCACAACATTTGCACTTGATGAGAAGGAATCGCTTAGACCTGACGATAGCGCCAGTGTCAAGGCCGCTGCAGAAGATGACGACACTTTCTCTGTACGCGGTTCATTAGTTGCTGGATCTCGCATGGGCTCAGAGGTAGCCTCACGAGCTCGAATGATTCACCTAGGCGATATTCCGGAGCGAAGGCTACCACAGTCAGTCCCAGGCACCGCAGCTCAAGGAGTCCTGACTCCCCAGAGCTCGTCATCTGAACAGCCCCCCGGTGCACCCATGGGTGCCCCTGGCTCCTCAGACGCTCTTGGTGTCATCTATCGGCAGGCCCCGGACGATAAACTTCTAGAAGCCATGACATCGCCCAAGGACAGACTCTTTCTATTGCGGTTGGAGAAACAGGTCATTGATTTTGTGCAGGATTCGAAGTACGTCTATGGCCTTAAATTCCTTGGTTTTGTACTAATCGACTTTCTTAGGGAACCGTACATGGACCTTCCGCCGTCCAACTCGTTCTGCAGAATGTTAACACACAAGCTGGCGGATTACTACCATATGACACATTCATTTGAGCCCCACGTGGGGTCTGTACGAATATTCAGGACGCCATTTTGTCGAGTTCCCACCTCGCTGGCACTCATCAACCCTAGTCCTAGTGTGCCAAACAGCAGCACTCCGCCTCCTGTTGTCCTGCCCAAGAAGATTATGCGACGCGGCCAAGATGGTGAAGGTGGCCCAAGTGCTAGCCCCTCTAAGCCGACTTCTGAGACCGGCAGTGATGCTAAAGATAAGCCCGCGGCGAACCAGAAGTACGTACAATTCCACGATATGTTAACAGTTACTCGAACTCACCATCTTTAGACTCACCAGGGAAGAGCGAGAAGAGCTGTATAAATTAGCACGTGAGCGCATTTTTGGTAGCTCAGAAGACATTGTCACGGGTAGGTAACGAAGCAACCTCAGTCCAAAACACTTTTTGACAGGAATAATAGAAGAGGGCGACAACGGCGTTTCGAGAGCCAGTTCAGTGTCTGCTAAGGATAAGTCCAATGTCGGAAAACGAGGTAAAACTGGCAAACAACGACGTGATGATTCGGACAGCTTTGATTCACGACATCAGTACACGCCATATTGGGGGCCTCAGCAACAGACTTGGATATCCCAACCGCAGTACATGCCGCCGCCCAATACTCAATATGGCGCTCAAGCACCACCAGGGCCAGCATACCCAAGTCAAGTCGCCCCTGTCTATACACATCAGGGTCCCGGATACCCTGCGATGCCAGCTATGCCACCAAACCAGCCATATCCTCAGTACACAGTCCCGCCGGTAAGTTTCATATGAGAATAACATGAGCAGAACAGAGACTGATCTATTCAATTAGTATACTCCTCAAGCCGCCCAACAGCGCTATCCTTCTGGCGGAAGCCCTATGACTAACTATGGTGCCCCTGTTCCTCCTGTTGGCCCGCAGCAACCTACATGGCAACCAGGCCTTGCTCCTCCTACACAATTCCAGGCGAGGGGAGGCACCCCAACCGGTCCTCAAGGGCACATGGGAATCCCCTATGCATATGGACAGCTCCCAGCAAATATCAACCCCCATGACCCTAAGAGCCAACATCCAATTCCCGGTAGCTATAATCGCAACCACGCCTTCAACCCGAAGACACAATCGTTTGTTCCTGGGGGTGGTGGCATGGCCTCTGTCCAGCCTCCACAGCCGCCATTCACTGCTCCCGGATCGCATCATGGCAGTCCTCAAGTCGGATCACCTCATCTAGCCTTTCCTGGCGGTTATCAACAGCCAATGCCTCAGCCTTATGGGGGCGGATATGGCATGGTAAGGCAGGGGTCTAGCAACTCGATGCCTGCGTATTCTTCTCCTCGCGTTGCTCACATCCAACACGCACCGCCACCGCCGCCTGTGATGCCGCAGAACCCCCCGTACATGGCTGCCC
>JAAVUB010000063.1:0-20299 GCA_014898885.1 Fusarium lyarnte (nom. inval.)
GGACTGGGAGGTCCTCGAGGACCTGGAGGGCCAGGAGGTCCAGGAGGATGATGATCACCAGGAACGCCAGGAACAGGAGGGGCAGGGTAATGGGGAAGGGCAGAAGCGTAACCAGAGAAAGCCGCCAAGAGCAGGCTTAGTGTGTTTGAGGAATGCATCTTGTAGCGTTTTGACAAAGGGACAAGGTGCAGTGAGGATCGCGAGCTGAGCTTCTAGACAACGTCTCGAAGAAAAAAATGAGGAAGCTCGTTTAAGAAACTTGCATCAGTGGCTTGTCATGTCGATCGCTGTCTTTAAGTTCAACGGACGTCGAGGCCTGGTGGGCCGTGAGAAAGGAGCATTGTCCATACAAAAGACATGGTCTACCATGTCATGACCTGGGTGAAATTACATTCTCTTGCCCCAGGGATTGTGCATCCGAAGAAGAGCCAGCTCGCCTAAAAGGCCTGCCACTTTGTTGCTTGCAAAGAATTGCAGAGCGGGCACGACAGAATATCTCGCTGCCTGGGAAGAATTATGCTTTGGTAGGTTTGTCGATCCCTTCCATATTCCTTCTCCAACACCGACCAAGTGTGGCCGATCAGGTTCAGCTCCCCCACATGATGCTCCGATCTCGAGTCATTGACATGCTGAGCTGCAAGTCTCCCAAAAAGGATTGCTACATCAACCATCAAAAAGCTCTGCTGACTGCTGCAGTGCTTCTCCATTATGAACACTTGCCAGCATGAACTCACTGAATCAACTGACTTGGAATCCCTGCGCCGGAAGCCGGTATTCCCGGGCCTTTAGGTAAAGAAAAGCCGTTGGCACTTGGCAGAAGGTTTAGATTGCTTCTAGAGGCAAAGGGCCGCCCACATCGCAGCCAGTCCCTAAATAGGCTTAGACGGTGGGCTAGGTGATGCTCAAAACGCCCTAAAATGGCGGACGTAGCCCCCTAGAGGACAAGGCCGGTGCTGGACTGTCACTCGCTAAGGGATTGTTGCGTGATTAAGGGACGGCCCCGAGAGACGGCACTGAACGGAGTCACTCTTGGTCAATTCGGAAGATAGGCCTCATGCTCTAGTATTATGGGGCTATACGGGGGATCCGGACAATCCCCCGCTCCATCTATGGATATTCGTAAAGATTCCCATATTTTTAGAGTCTTGGCTCCCCTCGGATGCCTCAAAAACTCCCCTTGGTGAAATCGTTTGGTGTTTAGTGAGCAAGCTAGAGAGACGAAGGATGCTCTAGGTCTCACGATCGGGTGGGTTGTAATGAACCTTTTAGTAGCTCCGGGGTGAATTTCCATTGACAGGTCACTAATCAATGCGAAGTACACGGTTCATGAAATACTGGACTGGTTCCCACTCTGTGACCATGATTTCCGCCCGTCTAGGGCCTGTAAATCATTGCTCCTCCAAGGTTACATCCGACATGGTTCTCATCGCCGAGCAGTGACAATTGATCTGGCTCGGGTACTTTCGCTTGGGTTTTTCTGACCTGTAAGATCTGTCAACACGGGTGATGCGATGTTCGTCCCATGATTCTGGCTTTTTCTCGAGAAGAGAAAAGATCACCGTCGTTCCTTGGTCCACGCGTGGAATTGCACCCGGATCGGCATGGACCCATGTCGCAGGTAAGTCAGTAAGCAACCACCACATCTCGTTTCACTAGGTTCATGAATAAGGTGAAAGGGCCTTGAATAAATGCCCGTCTCGCTTGCCAGTTTGTTTGATCCTCGCATGCTATACCCGGTCGGCCGCCGAAACTCGGCTCTTGCAGACAGGCATTTGTGAGATCTGAGCTGGGAACAAATTTCTCCGACGTTTCAGTGGACGGCAGAAGGGCCCTACTCCGAACTTTCAGCCACCAACGCACCAGTATCACCAGTCTAGCGGCACTATTCCAAACTGAGCAATGACCACTGTAGCCATTCTCATTGATCAGCGCAGTAAAGTCGGCTCCGACAAGGAGAAAAAGGGGCGCTACAGAGGTTCCTGCTGCCACCATCTCTACGCTGCAGCCCTATCCTGGTGGGTGCGCTGCTGACCCGGTAATGAATCCATCTGTTCGGCCGCTATGTCTGTCAATCCCTACTGAATCTGATGTTGATGACACGATTGCCTACCGAGGGGACCTTTGATCAAGGTTAATCCCAAGGGGGGCCGAGTGTCACTGCGACGTTGTATATAAAACCCCAGGGACCACTATTCCCAGGGTCTCCGCTGTTCGCTGCCCGAAATCCGGATCGGCGTCTGGCTCTCCCACCATTGCTTGCCGCGCATGTCTTGACGTGCGTCTCGTTTCTTTTTTTACTTGCCTTGTCTTCTGGTTCTTTGAGCGTGACAATGGAAGATGAACGAGGAACCAGATTGCTGGTGTCAATATGGACTCTGTGCCTGCTGAGTCTAATCTTGTTGTTTCTGCGTGTTTACTGCAAGCTATGGAGAGGCAAAGGTTTATGGCATGATGATTGGTGCCTTATCGCGGCTTGGGTAAGTTATCTGCAAATGCCTCTCTTCATGCTGTCTCTGACCAGTGAATGTTCTGAGTATAGGTGGCGCTCGCCATTTCTGTCTCCCTCAACACATACCTCGTATCTCTCGGCTTCGGACGACACGCAGCTACTGTTAGTGAAGAGAACCTCATAATAATAAACAAGACGACCATTGTGGGAGCTGCTTTTGGTATAATGGCCACGACGATCAGCAAGACATCTTTCGCCATCACGTTATATCGAATTGCCACCAACGCATGGATGAAATACTTCCTCATCTTCATTATCGTCACTATCAACGTCTCGATGAACTTGGTCTGGATTTTTGGTTTCGCCAAATGCACGCCTATCGAGAGGGTCTGGAATCACAACGTGCCTGGAACTTGCTGGGACAAGTCGAAGCTTCTCACGTTCCAACTATTCGCTGCTTGTAGGTCGTTAAATATCAGCAATGATTGTGGTTGGCGACTCACATTTCTCAGATTACTCCGCCATTCTCGACTTTGTTCTTGCTTTACTACCTTGGGTCATCCTGATGCGCATGACCATGCGTCGACGAGAGCGACTCGGCGTCGCTGTCGCTATGAGTTTAGGTGCTATGTGAGTACAAAGTACCATCAGCATACAGTATTAAGTTACTAACATACTGAAAGCGCTGGGATTACTGGTATAGTCAAGGCTGTACTGGTCGTCAGCATGAAGAGTGAGGACATCACCTACGACCGTGTCGACCTCACGATCTGGACCCTGACAGAGCCTGCCGCTTCCATCATGGCCATCTGCATTCCAGTTCTGTATGTTACAATTCTGTTTCCTCTTATGTGGTCGCTTTGCTAATTCAAGTAGCCGTATGCTGTATCGAGAACTCAAGTCGAGTTCACGAAGCTATAATCGTAATAGGACCAATACCACGCCCCGCGACGTTGACACAAGAAACACAGCCGGGGCATCAAATGCTCGGCAGTCAAAGCGATATAACCCCAACTCACGCTATGGTCGAAACTCGGTCGTCATCATGTCAGGATGGCAAGAATCGCAAGAGCATCTCCAGGACGATTCCGACGGCAGCCAAAGCCAGACTAAGATGTCCATGAGCTCCGGGGGCGTGATGAAGACTGAAGAAGTAAGAGTACACCACGAGCGTTTGAGCACATTTAGCGATGAAAATTCGATAGAGCTTAGGGGGTTGCCGCCAGCGCAAGGGAAACCCGGGCATCAAAATGCTGAAAGAGCGCCCTCATTTTAGATGAGATTAATCACAATATTGTTAATGACCTGTGTGTATACATTCATGCTATATATTTCACTATACAACGTTGTTATCAGTATCGTATACCTTAGACCTACCTAGTTCAGATCAGTCCCAGGTCTAGTCGCAGAAGCCAGCATCTCAACTCTCTAGAGCAGAATGGGCTCCAGGCCGCGGAATTTGAGTTTTGAGAACATTTACTGCAAGATTCAATCTCTTTGCTTTTTTTACTTTCGATGAAACTCGCGTCTTGAGCCCCTGTTATACACTGATTTTCTTCGTCGCGTGTTCCGTATTGGTATTTACGGTGATGACGATCAGCTTTAGGCGGAGGTTCGGACTTGGGCAGAGGCTCATAGCCGCTATTCGATGTAAGTAACGGAGTATTCTTCCTTCCTTCTTTATTGCTTTCGTTAAATTATTATACAAAAGGAAGGGTCCATCGACTATGGAAGCTACTAAAGGTCTCTTCGAACAAAACTAATGGTAGAGTTATGAGCGAATCGAGGCTGTTAAATACAAGAAAATACATGGGACGATAGAGATCTCATGTCACCGATCATGTACATCCTACTCAGTAGTCCTGGAATATTGTGTCAGTGTTTACGCAGGGGTTACGCTGTACCTGTTTCTCGGCATCATCCGTTGCTTGCCAGCATATATGATCCACGATTATTCATACGGGCCTTAAATTACACTCGAAGCCTCTTTTCAACGCTTAAAGAACTGGCATTATCCATGATGAGCTGTTTGTGGATAATATCATCATTATCAACTAAGCAATAGATACCGCCTTGCCCCTTCTTTGCATACATATACCAAGCCACCTGAGAGTAATAGCACTTTGCCTATACATCCCCTAGACTATGAATCTGGGTGAATTATTCAACGTCGGCACAGAACCTGCTATGCCAGGAATATCCTTCATGCAACACCTCGGCAGTCATGCATCGTGGGTAGAATTGATAGCAACACTTCGGCTCAAAGCATATTCTATATAATCTGAAAGCTCAAAAAGAAGAGTCGATGGCCAACTCGAACCTATGATCTACAAAAAGCGAAGAGTGGAGTAGGGAAGAGAGTTTCAGGATTTTAGGTTCGGATTTTAGAAGGTTTATAGGTTGTAGGTAGATACCACTACACCACTCTTCGCTGATGATATAGAAAGTTCTTTGGGAACATGAGGGTAGGCGTCCTAAACTAGTCACGTGCAACGTTCAGAATCTCATTTAAAGATGTGACCCGGGCTGAGCTGTCATACGTTTGATGTTGCATGTTTGTTTGCTCATTCACCATGTACATGTCCGCAACAAAGCAGCCGAGAGCTGCGTGACAACAGAATACCAGTGAAGTCACCAGTTCCTTTCTAAATAGTTGTTTAGGGGTTATGAAAACGAAACAGTCGAAGCGTCTTTAAGAATAGGTCCTTATTTTCAAGGGTAGGAGCATGAAAGTGGGCGAGAACGCAGCGGGTGCCTTTGCAGGCATTATTAACAGCACCACTGGGATTTATCTAGAACAAAGCTTCCTAGATATTGGATATGGCAAGATAAAATAGCTTCCTGTGACTTCAGAGCTGCATGTATAATGAATGATTGCGATGTTTGGGTAAATAAATACTGCACCTGAGTTTGAGACTCAACACAAAGGTATAGTCATATTCGGAGAATAGATGCCGTATCTCAATGAAGCTTTTCCCAGCTTTCAGACATAAACTTATCATAGTGCCGCGGCTTTTCTCGCTCATTGTCCACGCCCTTGTATCCGAGTTCGGACAGCGATTCTGGCAAACTTATTGCAGCGGTGTTCCCGACTACAAGTCAACCCATACCCAGGGTTGCATTGCATATGCAGGTAGTCATTATGTTACATGCTGGCAATAAGCTCTGATTTCAGCCTGAAATGCCTATACTGGACAGAGTTTTAAGCGCCAACGGGATCTTTTAGTGCATGAAACATTACAATGCGTGTTTAGACTTGACAGGTCAGCTCGTTGACATGAAACGTATTACGCGAATCGCTTGAGGGGGTTTTCTTGCTTGATATCAATATGTTCATTGCATAAGGTAACTTTATACGGGTCATAAATGTAGATACATGAACAACACAGCTCTGCTGCTTGTGAAAACGTGAACCGACTAGCGGCAACCAATGAATATCGGAGCCCAAGGCATGCCCTTTGCCCAAGTCTTTGGTCCCAAACTCGACTTGGGACTAGAAACCACTTGTCTGTGCCACCTCGGAAGCGTTTTAAATAGTTTGGACGGAAGGGCCAGGGATGGGGTAGGAAGAGAAAGACTGGTAAAGGTTGAAGAGGATGCCAGGGTCGGTAGGAGTGTAGAAGGTAGTGAAGTCGCCACCACCGCTGATGGCCTGGCCGCCACTGCCAGTAACTTCGAGGTTGATACACTGGGGGTAGGCCTGAGCACCATTGGCCTGACCGGCAGAGTGAAGACCAATGATCTCGTGTCGGAGAACGTATTTTCCGGCCTTGAGGTTCTTGGGGACAGTGAACTTCCACGAGAATCCATCACGGATGAGATCATCGGAGGCCCAGTCACCAGGGTTGTTGCCAGACTTGAGGCCCTTTTGAGCGACCTTGACCCATCGAAGGCTCTGCTTGTTGATGCTGGCAAAGTCACCGCTGACGGGAGCAAGGTACTCAGTGACGGGGCCGTGGTGAGATTCGGGCCAGGTGTCCCACTTCAGAGTGACAACATCACCAGCAGCAACGACGACGGCGTTAGAGACGGGCTTGGCGCTCTTGTGGCAGATGATGTCGGCGGTCTTGAAGGCATCCGGAGCAACGAAACCGTTGTCCTGGTTGCCAGCAGCCCAGCCGACGGCGTCAGAGGGAGCACCGTGAGGAATGCCACCGGTGTACTCCTTGCCACCGGCAATGACCTTTGCGACGTGGCCGTGGGCGTTGGCTCCAGCGAGGAGAGCAGCCACGACACCAAGAGAGAGGTTGCAGTGCATGTTTGCGGTTTGAAACTGTTAAAAGACAAGAAGGCTTGTTGGGCAATCGGTGAGAAGTGAAGAGAAGCTTGCTGAGAGGCTGATTTGGAAACATCTCGACAAGAGTCTCTCAGGTTTATATAGCCATCTGATCTATAATACCTACATGGAGCATCTATTCCTGTGAGTCTATACACAAAACAAGGTGACCCTTTTGGTCGACGGAGATAAAACTGGGACTAGACGAATTCGTGCCCTATCGAAAGGAGTATCATCATCCGTGTTTCCTAAAGGGAACTGTGATCGTCATCGACAGCCACATCAAGAGGGCCGATATTAAAGGGGGTCGTAGCCAAGCGTCTCGTCTTCAAGAGCTGGCGTATCGCCTGGCATTATTTCGGTCTGCAGTGTAGCATCAGATCCATTGCGTCTTTTCGGCCATCGGACAGAAGAGCCGCCTGTCGATTCGCTGTGTCATGTTTCAGGAAGTAAAAAATGACCAAGAAAAACCGGAACGTGAGCCCGATTATCCGCCTGTCTAAAGCAACGTCTTGGCGAGATCTTGCCTGAAACAGATTGGACGGGTACTGCGTCTCCATAGCCGCCTCAGATTTATTAGTGACAGTATGCGAAAACAATGGGCGAAACACGTATTTAGAGTTTTATTCGTGGAAAACCAGTCTTTTAATTCGTCCTGTTTTACGGGTTTTTCATCCATCAAAGGGAAACGTCCCGGTTTAATTCCTGCTGATCGCAATGCACTAAAGTAGCTTCCCAGAAGGCTGGTTAAGCATATAATGGCAATGCAGCATGCAATCATCACGATAACTATAGATAGGAGATTATTTGCGGCACGGCCGAGTTCAGATGACTTGCTATGGATACCAAGCCGGAGAGGCCGAGTGCTTATTACTGCATTGGGGTGAGCAGGGAAACGGGAAGATGCGAACCGCTCGATCGCAATAGCCATGGATCAAGATGCCATCGTGGTATGAATCGTGTCACGGTGGAGATGGATGCAAGCTTTGACCAAGTTGGACGAGTTTTCCCGTGGCCCTGTTTCAAGAAACAAGGTTACGCGGCCCGGTGTTTGCATTCCCAGCAAGCATTCTTTGCTTCTGCTCGCTTGGATAGACGGTATGTCATGTCGATGAAGGGTTGAAACGAGATGGCCCAGTGATATGGTGGTGAATCGTCTGATGTAGACAGACGGCTGCTGGCGTTTATGCGTGTTTTGATTTCATGCTCTTCAGCACGCTGACGTCTCTAGATTTACGACTTCAGAATTAAAGTTACTCACATGTTTCCATGCCAGACTAGTTCTGACACAAACTGGGATGTTGAAAGAGGGTTTCTGAGGCATAATACCACCGAAGGGACTGCTATACTTATGAGCTGCAGTTGCTGGTCTACCAAGCACATACGACCAAAGGTAGTGGAAAATACGGGATCCCGTCCGCTCTCCCATAGTCAAGCCACTAACCGGCGGATTAGTAGTTGGGTCGGTGACGACCAGCGAATCCCCGCTGTTGTATGTAATTTTCTCTTTTTGCTGTTCGTGAAGAATAAGTCTGGCCCTATGTTTGTGCGAAGAAATTTTGGGTCTGTATGATTGGGAGAGCACGTGACGTATCTATCTTTCATTGGCTGGCTGAATCCCTTACCCTAAACATGCTCTAATGCAGTAAATGAGAGTTAAAGCTTAGAGGATGAAAGTGATATTACACGTCGTTATTCTTCAGTGATCTTAGAGCTAAATGTCTCCTTTTAGTGGCGCCGCGCAGCTATATGAAAGATACTTCATGCCGTAAATGTTTATCAGCGATGTACAAATCGTGATTCAACCAATTCATAACAAAGCCTAGCCATATCATGACAGACGGAACCTAACAGGTAGTTCACACAAGTCAAAATATTCTATGCTTATTCCATAGGCAAATTACAAATCGATTCACGGGCAGCGAGCTCCCTGACAGGGATTGGTGTACTTCAGAGTTCATTGTCGCATTATTCTTCACAAACTTCACCATGGCCATATGCGAAATGACCAACTATGATTGTCGATCACGGCGAAACAAAGTGTGACCAGTCTGAGCAACATAGGCGTTCAAACACGTTCTGCATTATATTCATTTACGATTTATACTCTTCTTCACCACTCAGGCAAGCCCAAGCAAGCAATGAAAAGGGATAGAGCTCAACAAGCGCGCGTTCGCGTCACCTAGAGGCAGTGTAATACTAGGGACACTGTGGACGGGATCATATGCAAGCATAGAGGAAGCCGTCCGCTGGCCAAAAATAGGAATAATCACGATTGATGTCCTTAGACATCTTTCAGAGATTAAACTGAAAAGAACAGATACTACACTTGATCTAAGCCAAAAGGCAAAGAGAGCTAAGGAGAAAAGAAAAAGAGGAAGCGCAGCTTGGGCGGGCTCGATGAGAAATTTATACTGAAGGCTGGGGCGGTGAAAGCAAAGGTTTGGCAGAATATGGTTTGGGACCTCAGGCATTTCGTGGTGGTTGAAAATGCGGTGGCTGGGAGACTTCATTTCGCTTGGTCGAACCGAAAGTATCGCACCGTCATTGACCAGTAGACGAAAGTCTGGCTCCCAATGCCTCAATCGTTGCCTGCCGCCATTGATAGAGTTCGAGGCAGGGCGAATATATTTCTGGAGGGGTTGAAGATTCACCAATTAACTGCCTCATTTGCCGCGCCTTCGGGTCGCATCAGAAAGTTAATATGCCGCTGGATGTTAAGTTTTTGCTGAGAGACACGTGGGCGAGCCTCGCGATATCACAGATCGTCTCGTCAAACGTCGCATTCTCTGTCAAGAGTGTTCCCCATTAGACAACCCGGACCGCGATTTGCTGCATCAGGAGCCTCCAAGTTCTGGGTCGCATACTCAGTTGCCATGACCGCCTGGCTCAAGCACGAAAATGTCTGCGATGATCAAAATGCTAACTAACTTGTCACCCGGAAAAAATTAATCCTTCAAGGTATATTTCCTTCGATGCCTTGGCTGGCCTCCATTGTAGACATCATGACTGAACACAGTAACACATCGCTCACATTGTCGCATGCCGACTTCAGATGGCTGCAACACTCAAAAGCGACATTATTATTCTCGGTCGACATTATCTACTTGAATGGACTGACATATCCATAAGTCATTCCTCGTAAGATCATTACATGATGTCCGCTTCAATTAGACCCCAAATTATGCGCAACCATCGGACTTATAAACAAGAGCTGTCGGATCCTCTTTCTGCAAATAGTTTTGCTCAATCAGAAACTTGATGTTACCAGTTTCGCCAGTGAAGAACTGCGCTCCGAGACCAGGCTGGCCAAACCAAGGCGCGATGGGACCCCCAACCACAGTAAGAGGCTTGATCACTCGGTAGACGTGGTAGTTATACGGGAAGTCTGGGGTGTCGGGGTTTGTAGCCAAGTTCGAAGGAGGGAGAGCTCTTTGCGAGTAGGGAGCAGAGGCAGCAGAGACGTATGATCCTAAAACGCTGTTAGACTGCGTGTGCTGTTAGACTGGAGCTACACGACTTACCAAATTCGCTTCCAAATCGATCTACGAGAGTTCCGACCTGAAGAACCATGCTGCCGTTGATGGCGTTTCCATTCGCGTCAAGCTGGAAGCCATTCTGCGGAGGGTACTTATAGTTGCCCTTCTCGTCTGTCCATGTCTGGAGGAATTGAATTGGTGTAAGCCCACCGAAGCGATTGTAGCTCTCTACCGTTGCGCTCAGCGGGAGCTTCTTTGGAAGCTTCGTAGGGCCGAGCCGAGCATCGCGGCAGATGTAGTCTTTGGAGCTGGATCCACCGTCACGAGTGCCGCTACAATCGCAGGCTGCTCTCTCAGCGATAATCGGGTTGGGCAGAGCTGAGACTGTGGAGAGGCACAGCAGCGATGAGAGGAGAAAAGAGGGAAGCATTTTGGATCAACTTGCTATCGCGTCAGGAAATATGGACTTGGATGTGAACTGCTGCCCTCAAGAACAAAGGACAGAGGCATATTCTTATACATATGAGCCTTGTCTAAGCCAAGACCGCATGTGAATCTATTGATGTTGTGTCTCTGTTGACGAGTTGAGATCTGCATGATGACTCCGCTTACTCTGATGGCCTCAGACGGCGCATCCGAGCTGAGCACAATGTCTTACTCTCCCCTCCTTTGGTGCAGGGATACAGCGGGCTAATGCAGGAATGCCGGCAAATGAGCTCGATTGGCAGTGACTGATACAGATGCCCAGATTCACATGGCCTCAACAAAATAATTAGGATACGTAATGAACTGATCCTGAGTAATTGAAAAGCACATGAAAGAAGCGGTCGCGGTCAGATTGAGGGTCGAGCTCATGCCTCAAGTAATTTTGATGCTCGTTGAGCTTTTGCGCGTTGATGGAAGATGAGCTAAAGATGCACTATCGAATCTCGCTGCCGTGTTTTGTTCCAGACCTGGGTGAGACAGCAACCTCTCCGCGATTTAGTGCGTTGCTAGGCTGTAAGCCCTGTGAATTAGGTCTTTTAGCAGAACAACGAGTTCCATTTGTCGGATCCTTACCGCAACAACCAGCCATTCTTACAGGGATTCGACAGCGGTCGTTTTTTGGTTGCCTGAGAGCTGACTTTCAGGTGGCTGGCTGACTGACCAAACGAGCACTGTGCATATTCGCTAAGACATGGCTTCAGGCGTTACAGCACAGTTCGTCTTACGTATGTAGTGCAGGGCCCATCCTCGACATTTTCTATAGCAACAACCCGCCCAATGGAAGGGGGTAGTTGGTAGCACAGGCGATCACGATGGCGGTCTGGAAATGATCAACATCGGATTGAATTGGCTCTATTATCTACTCCATACTCTTGTGGCCATCGCCCGACCCTCAAGCCAGGCCAACAATCTTGAGCGCGTCCTCCCAAAGTCGAGCCTCGCGCTCTGGGTCATATGCATGTGGTGCATACCCTTTGCCGAAGTGAGGGTCAATCTGCTTCGCTGGAGGCGCTTCCTCGCAGTTCTCCAGATATCTTCCTCCAGCGTTTTCCCACTGCTTACCGATTGCCGCCCAGACTGTCGTCGCCGCGCCCTGCTCGGGGCTCTTTAACATCTTCTTAGCCGTGTCGGTACTAGCAAGAGCCTGTAGGTGCTCCGGCGGAATGTATCTTGAAAGCTCAGTCAGGATGCCTCCGGGGTGAACACTTGTCGCGTGTAAGCCCTGAGCACCGTATCGACGGTCTATCTCATTGGCGAGGTAGATATCAGCTGTCTTGGATTGACCATAGGACACCCATGGGTCGTAATCGCCCTTCTGGAAGTTATAGTTGTCGGATTCGTTGACACTGCTACGCTGGTGTGCTGATGAAGCAAGAACAACGACTCTGGAGTTAAGCTCGGGAGTTACGGCCGCGAGCAAGGCTGGCTTGAGAAGCTCGAAGAACAAGAAGTGGGCGAGGTAGTTAACTCCGAACTGCATCTCATGGCCATCCTTCGTGAGCTCAAGTTCTGGGACAGCCATGACACCGGCATTCTCAACTAGAATGTTGATCTTGTCGGTTTTATCCAATATATTCTGGGCGGCAGCACGAACACTGCCGAGGGAAGTCAGGTCGAGCTCAATGAACTCCATTCGACTGGCATCGAAGAATTCCTCGCAGGCTTTCTTTGCCTTGCCCAGGTTTCTTGCAGTCAAGAACAATCTGGCGCCAGTTTCTGCAAGAGCTCTGGCGGTCTCAATGCCAATACCAGAGGAAGTTCCGGTAATGACGATGACTTTGCCCTTGAGCTTGCCTTCGACGCCCTCGTCTTTGATGATCTGGAGAGCGGTAGGTCTGGCATCGCCAGGACCTTGAGTGTTTTCATGTGCAGCAGAGTACCGAGACATACTGCGTTGGAATATGAGATGGGGTCTTGAGTGCTGTAATGTGAAAGAAGTTTGTAGGAGATCTGATTTCTCAAGTTCACAGACCAAGCGTTGATTTATATACTTTATTCCATCACCTCATGTTTCAACAACGCTGGATCTTGCGACTAAACTTACACGACTTTGAAGCTGAAAGCACCAATAAGACCGCTCATTTTCACAAGAAATGCATGCATGCATGACAACGACAAGCTTGTAACTTCCAGCACTGCCGCTTAATTCCGGGCCGGTAGATGGGACCATGATGCATCAGGAGTGACAGTTTCTACCTGATTGGGCTTAGCGCCGGAGTTTGGGGGTTAGGCGGAGTTCAAACCTTCGTCAGCTGGCTGACGTCTTTTTCCTTTATAGGACTGGCACATATCTCAGTTTCATGAGTGACCTCTTTTTCCTTCTTAGAACTTTGATTCTAGACATCTCATCTCCACAATAAGCCCTTGAACAGGAGCAATGGAGAATGCCGACAATGATCAGCACCGCAAGGCTCGTAAACGGGCACAAAACCGGCTGAATCAGAGAGCACGGAGTATGAAACCTTATCTCCGCTGAGCTGCATTAGTACTGAACGTCATCATAGGGGAACGCTTGAGGAGAGAGAATGAAGATAGGAACGGGACAGGCAAACGACCTTATCGAGTTGACCGTTGGAGGATCGGTACCGACACAAAGACAGAAGAAGAACCCAAGACTGCTTCAGCCCAGGATATAGCGCTGTCCAGAGAAGAGCAAGAGTTGCCATATCAGCAACTTATCATAGCAAACCAATCTCGCTACAACAGTGGCGTAGTAATCTCTGTTGACCATCGCCTTCTTCATCTCATCAGCTACAATGTTTGCCGAGGCATGATGACCAACAAGAAAATGATGAGGCTGTTTGCAGAGTTCATCATGGCATTTGACTTCCCAACATTGGAACCCCAATCGAAGACATATTGCGACATTGCTGTCGTTCGACCTCTTGACCGAGAACATCTCCCACTACCAACTCGTCTTGAGCCAACTCAGATCCAGATGACCTCGCCACATCCTTGCTGGATTGATAGCCTACCGTTTCCGGATCTTCGAGATAATCTCATTCGGAAGCAACTCATATATGATCACATACAATTTCTGGAGGACCTAGTCGGTGATTTCGTGTACATACTACCTCCAGCTGTTCCGTCACCCAGGTGCGTCACACCACCACCTAGCACACTAGAAGGAGTGTATCAACCAAAGGAAAGTGCTGGGATGATCTTATGGGGCGAGCCACATCTCAGTGAGAGCTGGGAAGTTACTCCAAGCTTTCTGGCAAAATGGTCGTGGTTGATTGGAGAGTGCAAGGATCTTGTTCAAGTTTCGAACAACTGGAGACGGAGTCGAGGAGACCGACCTCTGCGGCCAGTTCTAGTCTCTTGAGTAGAAGTCGGGTATAAAAAGAACGAAAGGCAAAAAGAAGAACTTGATGAGACTGGGACTCGAACCCAGGAGGATTGCTCCACCAGGAATTGGTGTTAAGGTTGACCTTAACCTGGCGCCATAACCAACTCGGCCATCTCACCGATTTGCTTGATGACAAAGCATTTACTGGACTTCTTGACCAGCACACGGTACAATGCTCATGTTTTCTGTTGAAGCACTCCCTAATTGTAAATTGTTCTAATCGAGATAGTATTCAATCACTATCTGAGGCTTTGCTTGTGAAGTCAGGAATCGATCATGGTGTAACAAGCCCCAACCTCGTAGCAATTTGACTGCTTTCTGTCTGCACTACCCTTCGGGTCCCTGGGGCTTGTCTCCAAGCTTGTCTGTTCAGAAGTTCTCGAACAGATACCTCATTCCAGCCCATATCTCCTCACCAGACTCAATAATCTGCTTGGGCGGCAGAACAAACCCATTGCCCCTCAGTCTCTGAGGCCGAAGCTCCATACCCCAAGCAAGCTCTGCCCCAGCAACATCATAAACCCAGTCACTGCTGCCACCAGAAGTCTGATAGATGGTCTGACAAGTTGGGCCGTAGTAGAAATTCAAGTCGTTGACCTGTTTGATAGCGCCTGCAACGCCGCCAGCGAGTTCCATCTGTTCGTTGATGTCGGTGATGTTGGTGTCGCAAGTGTAGCCGTACGGAAGCAGGATCAACTGGCTGAAAGAGTGAAAGTCGATGTAAGACTTTATACCATTCTTCTGCGCCACTGATTTGGTATGCTTGACGAGAGCTTTGTTTTCGGGAGTATCGCCAGCCTTCATGCCGCGATATGTCTCGTTGCAAGTATCAGTGGAGGAACCGCCGGGGATATCCCACTCATGAGGCCAGTTTCGGTTGAGATCGGTGCCGATGCACTTCTGGCCAGCTCGCTTCTGACGGTTCTTTCGCCACAGCCGGTCGTCAGTTATAGTATAAACGAAACCTATGAAGCATCAGCATCTGCGTTCAACGTTTCGCAGAGAGATCTGAGGACTCACCGTCGGGGTTGGCGATTGGAATGATGTAAAAATCATAGTTGTTGAGTGTATCTCGAACAAGTCGATTTTTATTCTGGTAGCCTTGGACAAGCTTCCATGCCATGTACTCAACGGTCTGTGAAATTGATTAGTATTTTGAAATTCTCTCCTGGGTTAGGTGTTCTTCCCATTCCGCTGATCCATTCGCGTGCATGTGAGTTTGCATGCCAAACAATGGCAGGGTTCCTTCCCTTATCGCCTTTACCCCAGAGGTGAATACCTTGAATCTCTCTGTTCTGTACAGTCCTACCGGCTGTGAAGACCTCTGAGTTCTTGGGGAATGAAGCTTGCAAATCGGACAGAAACTGTAGGTGCTGCTCGAAGCTATGGTAAGACTTGAAGTAAGATTTATCGGGCAACTTTGCTTTAGCACCAGGACGTTTGGCAGTAGCTATCAACAGTCAGTACAGTAGGGCTGTCAATATCGCTGAGCTGTCTGACCTTGATAGAGTCCAAAGCTCCCTTCCTGGGCGATCTCAGTCCCCATGTTATCACTGACCACGGTCGTTTTGAGACCCAGACGTTTAAAGGCATCGAGCTTTCCTGGAGGAATGGCAACCTCAAAAACATCGTGATTCTGACCGCAGCTCAGAGAGACGTGATCAATGCCTTTGAGAAGGCCGGGGATATCTTTGTCGGAAGGGCGAGCAGTGATGGAGAAAGCTTTCCAGCCATCATATGACACCTTGGCTGCAACCATGGGCAGTAGAAACCCAGTGTATATGATACTGAACAGCATATTGAAGAAGTCTGCAGTTGGTGAAAGTTGCTGGGGGTATGTTGAGAGATGTAGTTTGCTCTGGTTGTGAAGGTCCCAATCGACTTTCTTTATACTACTTTCAAGACACTGACAAACTTATACGAAAACGGGTGGATATCCACCATTATGGTTCATACCCCGTGAATCATCACGGCTTCCGGGCACTTGGCTGCATTAGACGTTGGACAGGTCACAATAACCGACCGCATCATGCGGAGTGCCTAGCACTGATTCACGTGCTTCGACTGGAGGAAATAACACTTGTCATGGATGTATTGCTGGTCATGCTATGAATAGCAGCCATGTCTTACAACTATCAGATTGCGGCTTGATTGTTCTGTTGGTAGGTGCCTAGACAGGGGCATCGGACAAAAAGAACAATATTAAGGTCTGTTGGTCGCCCTGTTTCACTTCGCCCCTCATTGGACAGTAACACAACAAGCTCAATTCCCCCAGTAACCTATCACTCTATTCCGCATCACAGCCAACATGGTCCGCGCTTTGACCCCTCTCCCAATTCTTCTGCAGCACCTTGGCCATTCTACTCCAGATGCGTCGTGGCATCTCATGCCCAACATCCTCCCAGAGCACATACTCAACATCACCGGATATCGCTTTCGCCAAGGCCTCTCCGTGAATCTCCCCAAAGATCTGATCCTTGGCTGCTTGCACAACCGTGGTCGGACATTTGATCATCTTGAGCGTGTCGACCCCTGGCCAACCATCCTTTTCGTACGATGCGGCGCCGTGATTCGGAGCTTTGCTGTACAATGTGCCACCTTTGATATCCCGTTCCACCAGACGTCTCACAGCCTTCTCCACCTCCCTCCTCTCTTCCGCATCAGGCTGCGTTGTGAGTGCGTCATAAACGGTCATTCCGTTCTTGACGGCCGTTTCCCTCTGATCCCCGAAGCCGGCGAGCATAGGTTGGAATCCGAGATCAAGACCTTCTTTGATTGGGAGCTCAGGACTTACGCCGGGAGACGTGTACAGAAGCGACAGGCTTTTGACTTGCTGGGGCCTACGCGCAGCGACTGTGTAGGCGACCGGCCCGCCTTTGCTCAGGCCAACAATATGGAAGCCCTTTGAGGGATCGCTGAGGTTCAAGTGGTCTGCGAGTCCCTCAATGTCGCCTGCCATGTCTCCAATTGAGTATCCGCCTGGCACGGGAAACTCAGTTGACAGGCCCGTGTCTCTTGGATCGAAGCGGATTACGAAGTACTTGGTGCCATCTTCGGAGGACTGAAGCTTTTCGATAAGACCTTCTGCCCACACTATCATTGAATCTGCATTGCCTGGCACGAGTATTACCGCAGGGTCTGACGGGTCGCCAAAGGTTTGATAACAGATACGCAATCTGTTAGTGAGCTGAGCGAACAGTTCTGGTGAGGGGTTCATTTTGCTGTGATAATTCTGATAGAAGTGTTTACAAAATCTCTTGGCGAAAAGCGTGCTGTTACTAGAAGGGAAGCATCACTGATGTTTGTTTAGGTCAATGGTGGGGGCTGATGTCAGCACTAATGCAGAGAAATTCAGGGGAATGAATGCTCCAGGCCAGTTGCTATCAACTCCTTACCCCCAAGACCCTGGTAACTGATAGTCTTGTGGATCCCTATTGGTTCGTTCGCATGCCAATACTCCTTCTGGCGCAGTGTTCCAGGATACTAGTAAGAAGGTCCATCGACGTTTGTGCAGATGAGTCATGCAACTTGAAGTGAGTAACTCACTATAACCACTGTCAGGTCCTTCGGATGCTGCTGTAGCTTGAATAGCCATCCGTCTTAGATATGTAGAACTCTAAACGTTTTTTGATCGCGGCTGTAGTTGGCCTGATCCTCAGAATGACCTAAGGCGCCGCTGAAGCCAACTGCAATCATATAAATTTCTTGTCTGAGTATCAAGACTGACAGGATAATAAGAGTGTAGAACTTACCTGGAGTCAGGCCTCCATGCCTATCGGACTTCATGATGCCATGATAAATCTTAGGTCTTCCACTTCTCACACAAAAGTTTGGTGATGTTAACAAACATATGTTCTGAGACTGAGACAATGAAATCGCAACGCCGTTTGCATGGTAGCCTAATAAGTGACTCAGTATCGAGCCTAGCACTCTGTTGAATTAATGGTAAGCTTCACTAAGGCTGTTGCCAAACCCTCGCTTGGTTTCACTTCTCGAGTGAAATGCAATGACATTGTTCATAATGATACTCGCGATCTTTTTACCATATCTTAGCTTACATTGAAAGCTCAACTTGTCTAGAGGGTTTGCTTGATGCTATGGTTATCAAGCCGATGGCTGTAATGGCCTCTGAGTAGGCAATGCCATAGAAGACCATGAATATGCATGCGACGGTAAGTGAAGTCTTCAGTTGATTTTACCAGCTGGCCTACTCACTCTGTGTTCAGTCACTTGAGATGCAGGTATGATTCTAGGCTGTCCCCAGGAGGACGAAGAGAATGGGAAAATGCGTGGGATAGCAACGTGGACAATTGGTGAGTTTCTAGAAAGATACAGACGGCAAGTCACCAAGAAATATGTCACTTGCTTGGCCATCGGTGCCACCTTAGATCAACCACGATCCTAGGAGGGAGGCATGCTTACATATCATCCTCGGGGTGATTTACATAACAATTCCATACTTGAGCATCTCCATGATATCACCAATTCCTTAAAGTCATATCATAGGTAATTATATAGAGAAGGCATTCTGAGTTTCGGCGTTGTTCCCGCAGATTATCAAGCTAAGTTAGATTTGTAATCAGCGTTCCGTGGGGATAGCGTTAAACACCAAACTGAAGTCTAAACAGCCAATTAATGACGCGTTCTTACTATTCTAAATTCCACTATCATGACGCCATTGAGCGGTATAAATGTTCTCAAGAGCTTCTCTTTCTTCATGATATTCATCAAGCGAGTCTTATCGCTACTCACAGCACCGCAGCTTTACAACAGCAGAAATCGACATCATGACGACCAAGGCTATCGTATTCGTCGAGAAGGGTAAGGCCACCATCCAGGAGGTCCCCAAGCCCAAGCTCCGAGACGATTATATCCTCGTCAAGGTCAATGCCGTTGGCTTGAATCCCACCGACTGGAAGCATATCGACTTCGGCCGCACTCAACCTGGTTCTAGAATCGGATGTGACTACGCCGGTATTGTCGAGGACGTTGGTCCCAAGGTCACCAAGTCTTTCAAGAAGGGCGACCGGATCAGCGGCGTGGTCCACGGAGCGTCAGTATTTTGGTATCGTTAGGCTAAAATCAGCTAATCATGTTTAGTGATACAACTCAGCTCGAGAACGGAGGCTTTGCCGAGTACATCGTGGCAAAGGGAGACGTACAGATCAAGACGCCCGATAATGTTACCGACGAGGAGGCTGCTACTCTCGGTATTTCTATTGCCACAGTAGTAAGTTTGACCTGATGCGTACAAAGCATAAATGCTGATCACCGACACAGGGCCAAGGCCTTTACAAGACTCTGGGACTCCCTCTACCCACCGAGGGCAAGAAAAGCCATGAGTTTATCCTCATTTACGGCGGTAGCACTGCAACTGGCATTTACGGTATCCAGTTCGCCAGACTTTCGGGGCTGAGGGTTATCGCGACTGCTTCTCCTCACAACTTTGACTATCTCAAGTCCCTCGGAGCCGAGGCAGTCTTTGATTACAAGTCGCCCAACGTCGCTGAGGAAATTCGCAAGTACACCAAAAATACCCTCAAGCTGGCCTGGGACTGCACCGGGCAAGGCGTCGCCATCAGCGCTGGAGCTATCAGCACCGAGGGCGGCAAGTACGCTACTCTTCTGCCAGTCGACAAGCAACAATTGCTCGACGTGAACCCGAAGGTCGATGGACCTTATGTCACGCTGATGTATTCCATTTTTGGCGAGCGATTCTTCAAGGGACAGGAGACTCCTGCTCAGCCTGAAGAGTTTGAGTTTGCGAAGAAGTTCTGGGAGATCAGCCGACAGCTGCTTGAGGAGGGTAAGTTAAAGGCTCCTCAGACGTTTGTCAACCGCGGCGGTAGTGGCTTTGAGGGTATTCTAAAGGGCTTGGATGAATTGAGAGCGAACAAGGTTTCTGGAGGAAAGCTAGTGTACACTCTGTGAGATATGCATTGTATTATGGAAGAGGTAGAGGGGTGGATCAGACATTTTATACGCCTTGCATGAACTAGAGTTATTAGATGTTCTTCTCTGCATATTGTGGCTTTGAACTTGAACTTTATTCTAAACATTTTTAAGATGTTATGTAAATTAAAACCCAACCCATGTTTTAAAGCTCTATTACTAATATAAACGGAAATAAACTAATATATTAATTGTAATTTATTGAAAATGGCAAAAGGAAAAGAAATGCCTCCACACCGGATTGAACGATGGACCTTTGCATTACAAGTGCAACGCTCTACCACTGAGCTATAGAGGCGGATCTGTTT
>JAAVUB010000064.1:0-68963 GCA_014898885.1 Fusarium lyarnte (nom. inval.)
CTGTGAGATACCGCAGGAGGAGTTGGTTGGCGATGAAGGTTATGAGGCGGGATGCGAGTTGGAGGATGATGAGGAGGGATGCGCCTTTGATCATTGAGGGCGCCGGGGGGCTCTCTTTTTCAGGGGAGGGGGGCAGTTTGGCGGTTGGTGAGAAATGAGTGACTGGGTGGAGGGAGGAAGAGATGAGGTTGATGGTGAAGATATCGCAGGTTGTTTGACACGTGTATGGGAAATGCGGATGTCTCAGTGCCTCAGTGGACTACAGTGGGTGCTAGGGGTGCGGGAGTGCTAATGCAGAGCGGGACCCGCCTTGGAGCTTTTCGTATTCACACTAGATATAGGGTGCAAAGAAAACAGATTGAGAATGGAATATATGCCAAAATAAAAGCATCAAAGAGCACCCTGAACTTATGAGAATTGACCTTATTATTTTTTATTATCTTTAGTTTGCGATTTGAGTTTTTTTTCCTCCCCTAGATGGTATTACTCAGTGATTGGCTTCACGTTGATACCACGAACCTTTGAAAAGGCTGTGAAGGTTTGTCGCCATGCATAGACTCGTGGTCGAAGGGAGGTGGTCTTGATGTTATGAAGGTCAGCGACTTCCATAGGTTGCGGCTGCCATGGCCGCAAAGGTTCTTGCTCACGGACTAAGCCTGCCAAATATGAACCATGTTTCCAATTCCTTCCTTTATGAGCCCGTTGTAGCATACCTTAGTCCATCTGAGGATGATCCAACTGAAGACCAGAATCCGTCTTCAGTCATCTCCATCTACAACATCTTCACTTTCATCAACAACATCTTCGTCTTCATCATCCATAACATTCGTTACATACTGCATACCTTACATCGACAAACATGGCTCCGGGTAAAAAGAAGAAGAGCAAGAATGGCGAGCAGCAAGGAGAGAGCAGCAAGGATGCCGCAGCCTCGTCCCAAAGAGGCACCCCAACCACTATCGAACAAGCCCAAACAACTCCTGACATGAACTCCCCAGCATATTCTCGCTACCCACCTTCGGTAATCCCCCCCGCGGGAGTTCTAAAGCACAGAGCCATGGTTTTCTATCAACTGAAACAAAATCATATCACCCTTGAAGATCAAGCAAGAAACATCTGTGAGGTTTTTGTCACAACACCAAATGACTCTGAGAAAGCGGCCGTGAAAAGCATCTGCACCTTCTTCGGTAAAGAACCTGGTGATAGAGTACGTCCCGTATACGATGGCTCTGAGCAAGAACACGATGAGAACATCAGAACCTTCATTCGAGAGGGCCGGCAATCTGGGCGTATTACAGACGATGATATCAGAAATCTCGTTACTGAGCAAGTAGTGCCTATTGAAGGTACGAGTCCATACAGGGAACCTCTCCTTCAATTCTTTAAATTATACCTTTCCGAGTGCAACCTACCTTCTGTTTATACTGGTTCTGGTTCTGGTGGTTCTGACCCTGGGTCTGGCGTAAGAAGATACATGGCAAAGAAGGTCCCTGGCGAGATTATCGAGGTCAACGAGAGTCCCAACACGTACAAGACTACCCATGCCGAGAAGGAGGGTTCTCAAGCCGGGAGCATGGTCGGCAACGCCGTTGACAAGAGTGACAAATCTGCTGAGGGGGAAGTCGAAGTTGAGGTTGGAGAGTCCGATCGGCCAGAGCAATCCAGTCTCGAAGACACAAACTCCACCAATGCCAATGGTAGCGAATCTGAGGCTCAGAAAACGGTTGACGATATATCACCTGTCAGCAGCGTCCCTTCTAAGGAGAAGTCTGATGAGGGCGGTGACGACATATCCCCTGTGAGCGACGTGGCTTCTAAGGAGAAGTCTTCTAAGGGTAGCAGATCTCAAGCCCAGATCAAGGTCGACGATAGATCGCCTGTGACCGACGTGGCTTCTGAGGAGAAGGCTGACGAGGGCGGTGATGATAGATCGCCTATGAGCGGCGAGCCTTCTGAGAGAAAGGTTGATGAGGGTGATAGCCATGGTTTTCGAACCACAGAACCCCTCCAGTCAGATGACTTCGTTGCTCAAGATACAGAGCCTGACGGACTGGTAGAGGACGAATCCTACGGTAACGAGTCTAGGTCGGATGCTATCAACGAGTGGGACTATAATGCGCAGGACTTCCAAATCCTAACATCGTGTGATATGGCAGCGGAACAATCCGAATATTACAAGGGATGTGCGTCGTCGATAATTCGCCAATGCGACGAGATGGCTCACATTGTGGCAGATCTTAGACGTCTGGTAAAGCAAAAGTTGAAGACCGAGGAACAAATATTTTATCACCAACAGAAACTCGACGATATCCAGGACGCGATTCGAGAGGCCTGGAAGAGGCCGCATGCAGGGTGACAGAGCTCTATTGATCGAGAGTGTTCTTGGAAACACAATCAACGGGTTGAAGCCAAGGTCGTGGCTCCAAAAGCGCAAGGCGTCGGTTCTCGCTCTCTCAAAAAAGCGTATATTGATTTCTAGTATATCATTCATGTGGAATATCACTCAGCGGAGGTCATTGGAACAAGATTTCTCGGAGAGTCATAGACAAGTCAAATAGACGATGAAGAGACGAAGCGATACAGTTCACTCTATGCGCTTCCTTGATTGCACATTTGAAAGCGACTTATAACTTTGTACGTGAAGCGCCAGAGGTTTCAATGGGAGGCAAGATGACTTAGGGTCTCTTTTCTCGATACGGATACTACTGAGGTAAATTAAGCATAGACCTAGAAAGCCCTTTAATGACTTGTTTTCGGTACCCGAGTTCAGTATTGGAAGTCCTTTTGCATCCTGAAAGGTTCCAACGTCCATCAGCACCAATAGATCAACTCCAGAGAACCATTGCCTTTCTTATCATCAAGCGTCTAGTAAGTTGCAACAAAGAATTCGTTTCATGTAAGCGGAGGAACTTCCCCAGATCCTACGGTAACATGGCCAACCCCGCATAAGTACAGAAGGGCAACGTTATTGGTGATTCAAGGGACAGGAGGGTAGACTAGCTACAGGCACAGCCAATTCACAAATGTTGGAGATGATATGGGGTGCCCATGGAGAAGCATGCAGCCATACAAGTCGGGGGTTGCAGTCAAACATTAGCGGGACATGTTAAGCATTCAACGGTCCGACAGAAGAGACTAGACTAGGAAGGTTGCAGTGATAAACGGACATTGTATTCGTCCAACGGTGATTATCCCCCTCCCCCGCGGGGATTATCATCCACCCATGGACATAGAGGATGGAGGGATATAGAGGATGGAGAAACATGCTAGTGATGGACTCCATAATACCGCCGATTTGAAAAATGAAGGATTGTACGAGTCGAGTTATCCCCCCTGCTCATACCTTGGAGGTCTCCATATCGTGATGCCGGTAGCCGTGAGAAACGGTGCAGATCTCGGTGCTTCTGGGAACAAGAGTTGGCGCTAGGTGGCATTGCCGGTCCGACAAGCTAGTGACCAGGGTTGTGTTATTGGGGTGGAGGATTGAGTTTTTGGATTTGGACATGATCATCAACTGACAGGCTGGTCTCGCCCCAATATGCGGGGTTTTGGGCTCTAAGCGATGCTGATGCTGATGGCCCCATGGAGTGAATGTCTGGGGAATGAGTCGAGTGGTTTGCTAGTCGAGAGACTGTTGAGTTGGTGTTGAAGAATCAGCCGCTGATCAGTCGAGTCGTTCAAGGATACATACAGACTTTGAGACTAGGAATGGTCCTCAATGTATCGTGGTTCTTCAACTGGGCTTCTGAAGACATGTATCATAACAGAGATCGTGTTCAGTATAACCCAAGACCATCAATTGCATATTGCGAGGCTGCAAATTCATGACGGTGAAAACAAACAACTCTATTGTTGAATCACCAGTATAAAGTTAAGGTTAGGCCCTGAACAAGGGTTGCCCATCCTCTTCTCCAACGACAACAACAGCAACAGCCACCACTGCAAGCTACAGCTCTGCCGCCTCACACACACCTTCAGCCTTGTAGCGCCAAGCGCCTCATTCATTCTAAGCGAGGCGCGACGCCATCACAATAACGCATGAGACTTGTTTCCACATTTAATGCAGATTTTTATGATATGATGGTATTGTTATGGTAACTCGTCAAAGTCAGCTGAAGCTGGACTGAGCTGAGCTAGAGTTAGAGTTTATTATTAGAGTAGTCAGTAGACGCGAAGAAAAAAAAAGTGTTGGGCCTGAATGCCCTCATGAAAAGAAAAGAGACACTTCCACAATAGGGCCGAAGTGGTTGATGGTCTTTGCGCGCGCTACTTGCGAAGCCGCCGGCTCCGACAGCGTCACTGGGCGTCAGCTGCTTCAACACCTTCTCACAGATTGCTCTATGCACGCAGACATCAGCAGTGAATTAACGCTTTTGCTACTGAAAATTACTCTCTGTTTTAGCTGGATATCTCTAGTTCCTTGTCGTGGCAAAGGACATCGTCAACTAAGCTCATTCACCAAAGTATAACAAACTTACCAAAAATGGTAGTAGGCTCTTCGGCATCTGCGTCGCCGAGTCGGCCTGGCCCGGCTCTTGGCTCGGGGGGGAGAGGTATCCACTCTTTAACTTACAACCCCGGGCCATGGGGCATGTACTCCAAAAACCTGAATGTGGAGATGAGTCCGTTAAGCACGAGGGAAAAGACCTGGGGAAGATGGAGTTCGTTTGGGGAAGCTTGTTTGCTCTACAGCCCAAGACGACGAGATAGTTTTCACATAGTCGTAACGCACTACATCTCCTGCCATAACTAGAGCATCATATAGAATAGACAAAACGCCACCATTTACCCGTCCTCCTAGCCAAAGCCGCTCTCCACAGCGAAGGCGTTTTATAGTGACGACACTCGTTGAGGGGGGAAAAGCAAACCACCACCACACCAGATCTCTGCTGAGCCAATGAACCACATGACCTCCTCACCCCCAGCTTAATCTTTTTTTTAAACTACACCAGTCGTAAGTTGATGGTGCGGCTGCTCCGCACTCCACTAAGTTATTAGCTCGGACAGGCCGTGGGATAGCTTTAGCTCTAGCCTTTTAGCTTCTGGGGGGGAGGTTGTGTTACGCCAGAGGGTTGTGGTTATGCAGGTTTAAGTATAACGACACAGAAGTTTATGATGCTTGCTTGGGGTTTAAAAAGAGATCATCTCCCGCGTTTGTTTTTGGGCTTTGCTCTTCCTTTCTATCATCACACACAAATCACTACAACTTGTTTATATACTATTACTTCTTATTGCACACTCTTGCTTGAGTGTCGATCGTCATTATGAACGCAATTCGAAGGGCATCCCTCAGCAAGCCCGAGGAGGCGGGCAAGGCATGGCCTGCTATCGCCATCGGCTTGTTTGTCGCCTTTGGTGGTGTTCTCTACGGGTACGTCACACACTCTCTCACCTGAAGAACCATCGTGAGGCTAACAATCGCAGTTATGACACAGGTACCATCTCTGGTATTTTAGCCATGCCATACTGGCAGCGACTCTTCAGCACCGGCTACACAGACTCCAAGGGCAACCCCAACATCACAACGGGCCAAGAGTCCAGCATCGTCTCTATCCTCTCAGCCGGCACCTTCTTCGGCGCTCTCTCCTCTCCCTTCATGACTGACTACATCGGTCGTCGTCCCGGTCTCATGATCGCCACTTGGGTCTTCAACCTCGGTGTTGCTCTCCAAACTGCTGCTACTGCCATCCCCATGTTCCTGGCAGGTCGATTCTTCGCCGGTTTTGGTGTCGGTCAAATTTCCGCTATTAGTAAGTCCACCACATGACAGCTTCAGAGTTGCGGTCTAACTAACACGATTTCTAGTCCCCCTGTACCAGTCTGAGACAGCACCAAAGTGGATTCGAGGTGCCATCGTCGGTTCATACCAATGGGCCATCACAATCGGTCTCCTCCTTGCCGCCATCGTAAACAACGCGACAGGCAAGCGCAACGACACAGGCTCATACCGTATCCCCATCGCCGTCCAGTTCGCCTACTCCCTCGTCCTCTTCGGTGGCATGCTCATCCTCCCCGAAACACCTCGATTCCTCATCAAGAAAGACCGCCACGACGATGCTTCTAAAGCTCTCTCCAAGATCCGTCGTCTCTCTCCCGACCACCCTGCTGTTCAAGCTGAGCTCAGCGAGATCAAGGCCAACCACGACCATGAGATGAGCCTCGGAACATCTTCGTACATTGACTGCTTCAAGCCTCCTATTCTCAAGCGCCAGTTCACCGGTTGTGCTCTCCAGGCTCTTCAGCAGCTCACTGGTATCAACTTCATCGTAAGTTCTAATTCCATCATCCCCTGGTTATGAGACACCACTAACATGCTCTAGTTCTACTATGGTACCAAGTACTTCGAGAACTCCGGTATCTCCAGCGGCTTCACCATTTCCATGATCACATCGGCCATCAACGTCGCTTCCACACTCCCTGGAATGTACGCCATCGACAAGTGGGGTCGTCGTCCTCTTCTCCTCTGGGGTGCCATCGGCATGTGTGTCTCTCAGTTCATCGTCGCCATGTCCGGTACCTTCTCCACCGGCCAAGACAGTGCTGGAGTTATCTTCGTCAAGAGTTTGGCTGGCCAGAGGGCAGCTGTCTCTTTCGTCTGTATCTACATCTTCTTCTTCGCCTCAACCTGGGGTCCCCTGGCCTGGGTCGTCACTGGCGAGATCTTCCCTCTCCAGACCCGTGCCAAGTCCCTCAGTATGACCACCGCTACTAACTGGCTCTTCAACTGGGCCATCGCCTACTCCACCCCTTACCTCGTCGACTACGGTGCCGGCAAGGCCAACCTCCAGTCCAAGATCTTCTTCATCTGGTTCGGCTGCTGTTTCCTGTGCATCGCCTTCGTCTACTTTTTCATCTACGAGACCAAGGGTCTGTCCCTCGAAGAGGTTAACCAGCTCTACGAAGAAGTTTCCGTTGCCCGAAAGTCTGTCGGATGGAAGCCCCATGACACTTGGGAGCACCGCAACAGCGTCGCTAAAGCTGGTGGCAAGATGCTCAACGAGGGTCACGAGCAGGGCGAGGTTTCTCACGCCGAGAAGCATGAGGTCTAAACAATAGAATCTTGTAATGATATCGATTGACGAGGAGGATGTACGATAGGATTACGGAATTTGGAAGTTCTGCTGGTCGGCGCTCCACATGAGCCGGTCGGAAGACTACGAGTATGAGATGAGAAAATAGCTGATATCCATGAATTTACTACTTTCGACATTTGATCTTCATAAACAAGTGGCCTTAAGTAACATAACACAATGTGTAGATACAGGTAAATATAAGTACCTCTGACCTTTACATATGTCCTGTGAAGAAACCTTGGATTGCGCTAGGTCCTACTAAGCGATTAAGCTTTTGAGATCTTAGTTTAGCAGGGTTGATGATCAGGTACAAATTTTAGCGACGACTCAAGCAATATATATACCCATTTAACACTATATATATCATTTCATAGGCCAAGGAGTCCATTAGGTATAACATGGCGCCCCTCATGTAAAGGCCATTGTGCAACCACGGATGAAGGGCTTGTGAGGTGAATGGGTGTACGGACCGACGTCTTCATCATGGAATGTTCACTTCAATGGGCTTTTAAAGACTCAAACTCACGATTGTAAGTTTCAACGGTCGCTTAAAGCTTATATTAAGCCCAGATATCACGATACTCCGGCCCACAGACTTGGAATTTATGAGGAAAAGGATTTATTCTAAGGAGTTTTTAAGCCATACTGCACTTGATATAGTGGCTCCAAGCTCTATGTCAAAGTGCCTTTCATCAAAGCTGGCTGATTTCTACTCTTGCCCACCAGATACTATCTGCAATAAAAACGGTTCCAGTATGTTCCACCTGAACAGATTCATCTCCACCGAGTGCTAACATGTCACTTATCTAATATGTTAGACGTTGAATTGAAAGGGGGGAGGGGGAGGCCGGTTCTCATGTAGTTCCCAGCTTTTTGGCCTTCTTCTCCTTGAGCGTGGCAATCTTATCGTCCCTCTCTTCCTCATCGTCCCCTTCCGCGTTGCCCGCTATATATAGCAGCACAGACCCCTCAGGAAATTCTCGAAGGGAACATCAGGATAGAGAAGATCAGCCAGACGATCGCATTCTATTTATAGGTCGATGTGATCGATCTTACGGTGGAGGTTCAGTCTTCGTGGTATATAAGCTCCAAGTCACCCAACTGGAAGATGAGTATAAACTTTAGGGACGTAATGGCTACGTTCGCAGTGGCAATGAGGGACTGCGGGGCAAGTATGTCCCTGAGCGAGCCAGTGATGGGAGTTCCTGTGACGAAGAGCAGCCTGTCAGTATTTACGAGCTTCAGCATATTGGCATAAGCTCCTGCCTCCCTCCGACAGTACTGAACTCATCGAGCACAATCATTCCCCAGCGAAAGTCCCTAAGGGTCACCTGCCGAAGATCGAATTCGACCAGAGTGGCGTCATGTTGTTCGCGTGTGCCCAGTTGAAGGGCCTCAAAATCGCGTCCATGAAGCATCTGATTAGTGATGAGGTTGCATACCAGGGGAATGAAGTATATATCCATATAACGACGCCTGTATAGTAAATGGCCCAGCCAATTCGGTGAGAGTTGTCGTCCTCAGTGAGTCATCGATGTCAAGTGTACGCTGATGATTATGGTTGCCACAGAGAATCAGGTCCGATAACTACTGTAGTCATAATCTTCTGACTCTGAGAATGGGCAGGGGAGTGGTGTTCCCTTTGGCTAGTGAAAGTCTGCAGCATGTTGGTTCGCGTCTCTGGCTTGGAAGGTTTTTCCGCAGCCAGGCCTACCAAAAATCCTTGGGTGGATATTCCAGCAGAACTTCGAAGCTCAAACTTGTACAGCTTGTTGTCGTGGCCCTCATCTCGCAGCCCACTACCGCTGATCAAGCAGCGTTATGTGGGAGCGGTAGTTGAGAAGAAATGAACTCCTCAAACTTTAGGGGTTTTTTTTTTATCCTAAAGTCTTCTAAAGCTGGTCTAAGTTGATGCTCGCCTCAAAAGAAGCGGATCCTAAGGCCAATCACCTAAGACATCTAGAGAGCCATGAGCCCTTCTGAGACCTCGGAGCCTTCTCAGCAGCTGCATAAACATATATAAGTTGGGAAGGCTCCGCAGCGGACGAGATTAAGGGAGGGAGTGCGTTATGTTGGTGGATCAGGCTAAGATAAAAAAGCATGTAGGATACCGAACGGGATGTGTGATTTGTATGTTAGTGTTGAGGGAATTTGCCTCGTTCTTTGTGAGGAAGAGTAAGGAGAGAATGTGGTGCCGAGAAGGTGAGCAGATGACTAAGTTCTATGTGCTGACTCAAGCTCTCAGCCACAAGCGTCTGCTACAAATAACACATATGGCTCACAACTGTGAGCAGGTGACATTCCGCGCGTGCTTGGAAGATTGGGCGAGATGTGTTGGGCTGGCCTCTCTCTTCCCAAGTTCTTCGAAGGCTTGATGTATACCACTGACGGTCTCAGCGACATTAGGAGGGAAGACCATTTTGGTAGTCGGTTTCTCAGTTTCAGAAATGGATTTCTTCAACGGGTTCAGTCTCTTTGCAAGTTCGATACCATCCACATCTTTCATGCGAAGCTTTTAGAGTGTACCAGGGGAACTCAACTGAGGCACTCTATTGTTATATATTGAAAGGGAACGATGTCATTCTCTGTTACTTCTCGGTCAGTATAGATATCAATAAAGTAAGGCAGAAGATATGTACTCATGTTAAATTGCTGGTACCTTTAATATTGCGGAATTTATTTACGTGACGGATAGCGTTATCTGAACTCCTTTTCGTATGGAAAGGATGTTCCAAAGTAACGATATTTCAAGTTCTTTCACTCTGAAAAGCAGGCCATACAGTCCTAGTATACGTGGAAACAAAATCTCAAGCCTTGCTCTATGGGGTGCTCTGTTAAGTGGTCTCTAGACAAAACCAGCGGTCCGGGAAAGCTGTGTTCGTCATCTACGGCATTCTCCTTGGCGAGGTATGTCCCCCTGGCCAGTCTACGAGTTTTAGACATCGCCAGGGTATTCCGACAGCTCAGAATGGTTATGACCATCGTATGCCTCGAAAGCAACCTTGAGAGCTTTCTGAACCCCGTTGATCTCCACGTATCTCACCCACACTTCGTGGTGATAATATCGTCTGGTGTGTTCAGAAAACGGTCTGAAGACAATCAGCATGATATACATCCTGTGAAAAATATCATCGAACATTCCAAAACAATCCTCTTGTTCTTTGAACAGGTGGCGGATTCGCTTCTTGATCTCGGCGACGCGACCGATGTCACGGGGCATCTCGGCCTCCTTCATGCTTTCCTTGAGGGTGTGGATCTTTTTGTCGATTGTGCCTGTATGAAACTGTCAGGATCATTTCATAGTATAAGATTCTCCGCGTCAATTGCAATGGCGAAGCTGAGAAGGTTGAGATTCAATATATCAGTGTCCATCATCGTGCATTCCAAACCAACTCTAGAAACAACCACATCTCGGAGACCCCGGTCGTGATCAACCGTAAAGGTATAAACCTCCTTCACTGCCATTCGAAAGTCCTCAGTCTGGGCATATGCTTCGGCGAGGATCTCAAACTTGCCAAGCGCGGTCGCCCTCAATCCCGGAATACCATACTTCTCCCCTAGATTATACCGTTTCGGCCTTTACAATCTGTTCGTGAAACGACTGTCCCATGGCTTGGTCCAGAGTCCTGGGCCACTTGCCTTCGCCGTGTTCTTCTACAATTCCGCAAAGTCAGCGAATTGTAGGATGCGGGAGATATGAACCTGGCTCTTATTCTGCGGTGTGCATTGCAGGCCAATGGGGTTCGCCGAGACTCGGACGGCCTCCAATATTAAGCCAGTTGGCAAAGAAGAGTCGGGGTGAGCGCTTAAACTCGATCTTGTCCTTCGCTGCACCCTCGGTCAGCTGCAATTGGAGGAGGACCTTGTAATCACCGCGGTAGAGGACGTGACTGATCAATCTAACCAGATCTCTCCGAACCAGGATGATGGGTAGTGCCCCGGAAATCGGGTTTGTGGCATTTGGTTCTTTTGTGCCAAACGTGATGCACTCAAATAACTGGATCTTGACCTGGTGTCACACGGGTTCTTTGATGCGTCACGGTGTAGCTTCTGCCGGGTATCCACGAACTCGCGCATGGCAGAGTTGTTGCTGTATACATTTATAACAGCCTTGGGTGTAGGCATCTTCTGGGAAGATGGCTGGGTAGTAGCACAAGCCTTATTGGCAAAGCCTCTGGCCCATGTCGTAAAGCCTTCTCTGGTAGCATCTGACTTACAGTCCGCTCAGAGATACTATCCCTGGCACGGACTTTTGAGGATCATCTGGACCTCGTCGAGTGTAAAATGGTTTTTAGATAGACGGATGGTGTCTGATATCATATCAGGCACTGTAACATTGTCAGTATGTAGCCGGCACTCGACCGCACGTGAAGCATCCTCCTAGAGTCGGGGATAGGTGCACTGCATGTCGTGCTATTGTCGTTTCTGTTCAATGGAGGAATATTCTCGCACGATCCTCCTCAGCCGCGCGCCATAAATTGGTGATGTGCTCGAGCCGTTTTTCGACAAGAGCCATCTTTTTCTTGAGCTCTTTATCTCCATGAATAGTTCTCGGTTGCTCTCCCGGAGATTGTCGTTCTTCTCATTCACAAATTTGATCTCCACTTCCATATGCTTGACGCGGTTCTGCCTCTGGCCAAGAATGGGGGTTGAACTCGATCCTTCGGATGTCGACCCAGGAATCAAAACCCAACCCTCTGGCCGCCGAGGGAGATAGTACATCAACTCCAGGTCGCCGAGTTGGAACGTGAGTGCGAATTCGATCGACGCGATGGCTTGGTTCACCGAAGTGATGAGCGAAAGTGGCGCCAAGAAGTCCAGGAAGAGTATAATCTATAAATGAATGTTATATGAGGCTTGAATTAAGTACGGAAGCCATGTTATAGTCCCCTCTTGGGAGATAGCCTTTACGGATCGGATATAATCCGAGAGTGAAGCAACACCCGGGCGAATATCCAGGATCTTCTTGAGCGTCTGCTCATCGAAAGGCTCATATACATGAGATATGTTTGATAGGTAATAGCGATAGGGCACCACGACTGAGGGAAGGCGGACTGATAGGAAAGGGGCAGTGAGCAACCAATTTGCCGACAGTCGTAGAATGCTCTATATAATGCATTCTCCAGCACAGGGGTGACGTGTTCAGTGAACGTTCAGTGAAAGGCAAGCCATCAGAGACAGGGAATGAGTTGAGGTCATGCGGGAGATCTTTTGACCTGTGGAGGTTCATCGATATGCAAGACACAGAATGATGTAGATAAATGTTGAATAGCTCCTCAATATAGAAGGGTGTAAGTAGCCCAGACTGGCCTCACTCTAAGGACTTTGTTGGAAAGCCAGTACGGATACGGTGCTATGATGGACGGAAGCACGTTTAGAATGATGTTTTCTTTAATCTCCGTCGGGAGATTGGTAAACAGAAACTGTGCTATTTTCTGTTGCTTCTCAGTCAGCATATATTGATAAAGCAAACCAGGAAATGTGTACTTAATTTGCCTTGGTAATGTCGATTGTAAACGGGTTCTTGCTAGATGGCATCTCTTGTGCCAGGCCTTGGCATGCAGGCTGTGGTAGATCCCGCGACTAATGTTTGGTTCTCTGGCTGTTGGACTGGAGAGTATGTGGAGATGAGCTCTGGTCAGATGGGATACATAATATTGAGGATACCGGACTGTCAAGAGATCTGGACGAAGTTCGTTACTTTTAGAGCCCGTCTTATATGGATCGGGTCATATATAACTATGACTAGTCGAAGTCATCGCTAGCGAACACTGTTCGTCAATGCCTGTCTTGATAGCCCAGCCGTTGTATGGTTGTGCGGCATGCTGCTTGAAGATACTGAGATTATCTTATACATAAGTTAGTGAAATAAACTTTTGAGAAAGACGCCTACGCGGTAGACTTCGTCTGAGCGAGTTGTGGGTTTCGCTCGGGGGCAGTGATCTGTTGTTTCATGGTTCCTTGTTACGGCGGTGGGAGATCTTTGTTCGGTACAGACGCATATACCTGTGTTTTTTCCCCTCTCGTCGTAGTGGAAGTTAAAGTTCACCAAAAATGAAATCGGCGACTGGGCAGCCCGAGATTGGTGAAAGCTCGTGAAGATTGCTACATGAGAGTGACCTCTAGGAGGATATAGACAGATGACCTGAGAAAATTGACAGGAGCTGTGGCCTGGTGAAGGTTTTACGATGGTACGAATTCCGAAAAGTTGTTGTTCAATGCATTTGATGCATGATTCCGTGTGTCGGGTCTATCTATAGAGTCAGACCGGCACCGGACATGTATAGTGAATACGGTTTCTGTCATTGTCCAGCCGGTAGCTAGACACATATATCTTGTCTGCTGGCAATCAGGTAATGCTTGGTGATTTGTTCCCACGAGTTTATGCCCTAGGTGGAAAGTCGGGAAAATTATCTCCAAGCGTAAAGGGAATTGCTTGCCAGGTCTGATTCTGGCTCAGATATCAGAAAGTCTGACAAAGTGGAATGCATTGCTCATCCTGAGGCAAGGTTCCACTATAGCCACCTTTCCAGAATCTCATCGTTGCCTTCAGGTATACCACAACGAGTCTCAGCTTGCTCATCACCTCAGAGGAAGAAATGCGCCCAATAGCTGGATTTATAAACTTAGTACTCGGCCAGGTGGACATAGTTATCCAAACAGACGGCATTTGTGGCTCTGTATATATTGCTTTATAATAGCTTGAGCTGAAGGTAATCTTTGCTTCTGAACGGAGTACCTTATCTCATAAATATACCATGAGCTCTTTCATCAATCAAACCGCCCTAGCTTGTACTGTCAGTGCCAGCAGCCTGCCTTTTGGCTTCTTGTCGTGCCTTTCCCTTGAGACGACCGGAAGGCTTCAGCGGGCCGCTCAAAAAGTGTGAGTGTATGAGAGAACGCTGGTCTGGGGTCACTATAATCCTGAAATGGCGTACGAACTTGGCACTGGGCGCATCTTTGGCATGCTGGCTCTCGAGTGTGTCCATATAGCAGGCAATCCTCGGGGTGGTATCAGCTGCGCCCCAGATAACATGATGCAAGTCGAATTGTCTTTGTGTATGAAACCTCCCGGATTGTCATGGATTCTGTCTTGGAGACTGCCATCTCCTCCCAAGCCGCGTCTAGGTCGCCACCGCTGAGGTTTCGGAGATCTTTGACAATTATAAGCTTGATCTTCTTAAGCCGTAGCGAGTATGAGATACTTGGCAGACACCGCCAGCGTAGAACTGTCGTACAGTTTCCGGTTCACTAGGAATGAAAGCTCCACAGCGTCTTGGATGCGCAGGTAATTGCGCTCGGCTTATGCTCACTCTGATGAGATCTTCCATTCCTCTCCTGCCACGTTTGGATGAGTCTAGTAACATATAAACCGGACAAGTCCTTGTGTAGGAAGCGTCTGATAGCCATTAGCCACTTGAGAAAGGCCATCGTAAGTTGACGATCTCATCATCTGAGAGCTTCACAAAATGACTGATCCAGCAGCAGTAGGGTTCAACGTGGATAGTGTGAAGCTCAGTGAAGAGGAATGGGGTACCTTGGACGCCGCGGTTGGGGCCCTTTCAAAAGTTATTATGGGCTCTGCAACATCTCTGGATGTCAAGTTTCTTGTTGTGACCGATTGTCAAGGGGGTTTTGGCGACCTGGTTGCTGGATTCTCCCGCATGAAGGTGAACAATACGGGGTACCAGAATTTCCCAAAGTGATAGATACTACTAAGACCACCCCCAAAGAGTGCCTTGGGGCAAGATAGTATCATAGTATACAGATTTATAATTCAAAGCTCATCTGCTGGGGCCGTGATGAGGTGTCATAACGTCCTTGGTAAACCCCATCGCCTGGTAGGCGACTATTGATCTACTATGGAAAAGATATAGGCCAGAAAATGCAGGTATGATCTTGAAGATTGCGAATACTGGCATACTGCTACAATTGTTGGTGCTAGTGCCCAAGGTCCTGTCCTATTGGTCAGACTGTCGCAACCTCAGTGGTAAATGGGATGCCGTTCTTGAATCTCCACCGAATTGGAGGCACTCAAGCGTTCTTGTAGTAGACGGGTTAAAGTAACGCTTCAGTGTTGAAACTGGATCCGGGCTGTCGAGTATCTGTGTTGTCCAAGGGGCCACCGGCCATGTTCTGTGCAAAGTACCAACGTTGGTCGGACATTCGGAGTATATATACATGCTGCCAGGGTTCTTGCTGTTAAAGACCTCCTTAGGGTCATCAATAACAGTGAACTTGTCCTTGGCCGCAGGGGCAAGGATGTCAAGGAGATCCTTCCAGTGACCGTGAGCGGCAACATTCTTGACATCGAACTTGGCCAAGTCACCATCGTTATGTGGGATATATACGTTGGTCAGGAATTTGATGATGACTATGGCCTCTGGGGTGGTTGTCAGGTCTTAGAGGTCGGAGCGATCATGTATGAAGGTGCCAGTTGCCAGACTGTTTTTGCTTGGAGCCTTTTGCTTGTCGAGATAGTCCAAGCCGATGAACTCTTTGCTCTGGTCCTCTTGTCTGCGTTATGTAAATACAGTGTCGCTTGAGCACTGGTGGAGTGAGACATGACTTTAGACATAGCTCTCAGGCATTGGGTTATTCAGGTGCCGGGCTGAGGCCGCCGCCTGCTTGAACCTTGTGGGATTTTATCAAATTCTTGGATCACATGATAGGCCGAATCGCTGACAGTTCCTTTCCCGTCGTTTGCTTTTCTCCTTCCTGGAGAGGGTCGTTGCCAGAGGTAGCAAGGTTCAATGGCGAAGGTCAGCCTTTGACGATGCGTTGAATGATGACTGCACACCATATCCCAGAGGGCATCTGGCGGTTGGGAAACAGGATGGCCAAAGGAACGCCGCAGATTGAGCATGTAATACTGGGGATGCAACAAGTGCCGCCATTCAGGTCTACTTCGACTTTCTCATCTACAGACTCGTTGATGAGAGTAGACTTTCTCCCCAGTGATCTACCCCCCATTGTTAGTCAAGCCAATAGTCATGTAATTAGATGGGTTATTTACCATGTGGATGGTTTCTGAGAGTAAGGTGCATCTGTGCCCATTCATAAGAGCGTTGTTGAGAGGCATTCCAATGCAAGTATCGTTGCACATGGTGGCAGATATGGACTCCCGGTGGCTGGTTGAGACTCCTCAGGTCGACTTTTTCCATATAACGTTGGTCCTTCGCACCTCTATTTAACGGTTACTTTCTATATTGGGAAATTAGCACTGCAAGTGTCCCTGGTGTAAAGCGATATATGTACCTTGCTATAACCGTGAAGCCCAATCATTGGGGCTCGATGTTGAGGACTGTCGTAACCGCCCGTTGGACTGATGCCGTATCCATGTGGGTTTGAAGGTGTCATTCCAGGCGGCTATATATGTTTCAAGATCAATCGCAACCACCGAGGCGTGGACGGGATCTCTTACACAAAAGAGAGAGAAAGGAATAGACATATATATATATATGTTCAAGATATTGCCCGATGTGACTTGGCTAAGTTGTAAGTTGGCTGAATTCTGACCCGGGCCGTTCGGGGTATTTATACTTTTCAGAGACAATCGTTACATAATCGTGTTTTCACTTGACATCATTCCATCATAAGATGGTTGTGATGTTTTTGTCAGTTTGTTCAAGCTTGCCTTCTGCCTAGGCAAAGAACAAATATTTACGATGGACAAACTGTTGCACAAGCACGTATCCTTTTGCATTATAATGGACAGTTGCAAACTTAATCTTAGTATTTATGCTAGGCAACGCCATGCCATTGCGTATCAAACCCCATTTTTGACTTGCTTTTCACCAAATGCCTTCCACAGTGGTTTCCGTCCTACCAAAAGAATCCGACCAAAAGCTTGATCAGCAATTTGTGTCATTTTCCTTTGCTACCTTGCAAATGACCAGCTTGATCTGCGATACACCCTCCCTATTGTTTCATACAGCAACCGCTCACTCCCCCAGTCCAGAAACCTGTTGTCGTTTCTCAGGACGTTCCGTCTCCTGTTCTGGAGGTGGAGATATCACGGAAGCTGTAGCTGAGGATCGTTTTAATTTCTCAGCATACTGTTTTTCCTTGCTGGCCCAGTGGTCGGATCTCTTGCGCCTTTCGTCAAGCTTTTTCTGTAACCTCTCTGTGGCCTTTCTCGAGGCACTGGACTTTTTCTTGTAATAGTCTCGCTGGCGCTCGTGAACTTTTCGGATCAGTTCCTTAGTTTCTTGGACCTGGCGCATGAGATTCCGCTCTTTGGCTTCGAGGAGAGACTCCAATTCGCCGAGTTCATCAATGTCAGTAGCGACATCGATGTCGTGAATATGAGGGGTTGGGACTTCATCGTCCACCTCCCGCTCTTCCTCTTTCTGCTCCTCCTGCTCCTCATCATCTTCCTTCTGCACCCTCTCAAGCTGTTGCTCTTGTTCGCGCTCCCGCTCTTCATCTTGCTCCTCCCCCTGCTCGTCCTCTTGGCCTTTTTCTTGTTCTCCCTCGTTCTCCTGCTTGACGTCTTCTTCCACTTCTTCATCTTCATTGTCTTCACCATTTTCTGCTGGACTTTCAGCCTCTCGCACTATGATCTCCTTCGGTTTCGCGCCCATGAAGAGCTCCATTTCCCGGTCTGTATCATTGAGCATGGGGTAGTATTCCGGGCCTCGCCACATATCAGGGACACCCCAGTACCTGGCAAACGCTTTTGCGATGGTTTGAACGTGTTCGCTATGAGGCCATATGGCCTGGAGCACCAAGAGATAGGGATAGTAATAGAATTCGGGATCGTCTACTCGCCCTTTTCCTTTGATCTTGGTGTAAAAGAGATGCTTGCTTGGGGACTCGTATTCTATGCAACGGCGGTGCTTCTCCATGGCTTCAATTGTCTTCTTCGCAGCTGGTGCGCACATTCGTGGCTTGACCTTTTCGAAAGCCCCCCAGAGCAATTGATCTTCTTCCGACATGCTATCGTTTTCCGTCTCGTTGTACGACTTCAAGGCAGCCTGGCGCTTCGGCCTTGGACTGTGGCTCTCACTCATCTTTCGTGGGCGCAATTTCGTTGAGGAAACCTCGGGATCTTGACTGGGTCGCGTTGAAGCGATTGAACTTATCTTCTGGAATTTCAGTGTATCTCTCGGAATCTCCGATTATGGTAGAATGCTGGAATCAGAAGTTGTGACAATGAAGGAAAAGAAGAGATGAGACCGAAATGAAGGCAGGTTGTTGTGATGAAGCGATCGTGGGGGCAGTGAATCAGAGGCTCTCAGCTCTGTCTCTTTTTGCATGCGTATTACACTGCTAGGAGGTTTAATTCTGATATACTGGTCTCCTCTCAATTCTCTACCACAGTCTTCGACATACCACAAGGCTTCTACACAGGATTCTAGTGCAACTTGGCAATTATTCTTTTGAATAACTCCAATTATCTGAATATTAGCTTATCATTAAATACCATGACCTTCAACTGAAGCCATCTGAGAAGGGACCCAGCATTTGGCATCCTACCTCTCTCCAAGTCACGACACACGCGGTGTTATCTAGAAAGCATGAGCATGTATTTCTATTCCAGGCCTCTAGATATCCTTCATCCCTCGTAAATAATATCTGTCACGCACTTATTGTCCACACGCTCTTTCTTCATTCACTCTATGATCATCCAATCCAAAATCTCATCCCTAAGAGATGTAAACAGGCATGTCACTCCCAAACAGACTCCCCTTCTGAATCTGCACATCATCGCGATGGAAGTCATGCAACGTAAGCCAACAAATCATCCTCAGAACAAAAGTACACCACACTTCCTTCGCTGCACGAATATACACTGCATATTCAGCTGCCTGAGCTGCTTCCCCCTTGACGACCTGGAACTCGGAATCTGAGTTCTTGAGATTGAAGAACTTCATTGATGCTGACCTCAACACCGCGGGTAATATTTGTTGGAAGTAAGCTTTCATCAGGGTGTCTTCTTTGTTGCTTGAGTTGGCAGTTGGGAGTACTGATGTGGAAGAGACGCTGTTCATCTGGGAGAGGAGTTCTTCAAAGTGTGAGCCGACAACTTCTTGTCCAAGAGATGCTCTTGAACCTCCACCTGTTGTTAAACAGTAATCTTTGAGCGATTCGTCGAGCTCGTCGAGGACAGAATGCAGTGCATCCTGTGCTTGCCAAGTATAGTTCTGCGGAGTGCCATCCCCAGGTCGAATGCCAGTCTTGGGAGCAAATATGGTGTTCACATGAAGTGATAGCTGTCCGTTTGCCATGTCGGAGTCTTCTTGAAGATACTGCTGATACGCAGCCAGCAGCTTCGGCAGTGAGAAGCCACTCTTGTTCCAGACGCAGTAGCATGGGTTGGGGATATATCTGAAGCAGAGATCCTTGATGTGAAAGACTTGGCCGATCATTCCTATGAGCTCAAAAGTGACTAGATATGTTAGTAGTGTCAGTTTGAAGCTTGAGGTGAGAGCTCACCTGGAAAGATGTGAGATGTCACAGCTCCATCTCTCAAGAAGTAATTAACCGCCTTGCGTCCACATCCAAACGAAGCCAACGTCTCCGCAATCTCCGTCCTACTTCCAAGCCCAGCATTCGGCCACCCATACAGCATGTTACTACTCTTATACTCAGGATGTCCCTCTGGAAATATCGTGGGAAGTTGCCCAAAAGCAAGTCTTGCCACCGCTCTCGTAGGGATCGTCCTGTTCCCTTCAAACACAGCCTTCTCCAGCGCTTGGAAGTGGAACATGATTCCAAGCCCACTGATCTTGTGGCCTTTGACGAGAAATCCATTGCCTTCAGCTTGATACACGTTGTGGAAAGTGTTGAAGTCGCGCCAGTATATACCCAGCATAGCGAGCATTTCTATCAAACTGCTCATGGTGGTGGTTGCGTACGGGCGATTGATTGATGGGGGCATGTCATCCCAGCTTTTCTTCTCGCGTTGAAGGGCGACGTTGAGCGTGTGTTTGCCAGCGATGGATGTGAGTATTGCTGATGCACTAGCAGGCCGAGGTCGTAGACTCATGATCTGCTGCCTCGTCCAATTCTGCGATTCATTCTCCATCTTTTGCAAGCTCGATAGTAGCGCAAGCCAAGTGGCACGCTCATTCTTAACGAAGCGTCCCGTCTTGGTGAATGTACCGGTAGGTGGTGGCTCAAGATCGGTCCATGTGTCATCCAGACTCTTTCTTGTCCCGTCGATGAAAAACACATCCGATCCGTCGATGGGTCCCTTTGCAGTCTTCGAAGTAGCGACAAAGATAACAGGAACTTCGAACTGAATCTCTGTTCGAAACTCTTTGGGTCGCCAGGCTTTGGTCCGGGATTGATGCCATCGGCCCATGACGTTCTCACCACAATTCGGAGGTGATCTGAACTGCTTCAGCGAGAACGGCGCACCTGGAGGAGGTTCCACTGGGGACTTTACAACGCTTCTTGTTGTGATGGCTCTCATGAGATCTCGAGATATGCGCTGGTTACCACTCATTTGGGTGTAAAACTCGGGGTGTTGAAGTTCCGTCCTGCTCATGATCGGAAAGGCGGACAGGATAGATGAGTCGTCGGCGAGACTGAAACTGGTCATCACCGAGCCTGTCATGGAGCGACCGTGAGCAGAGTGGATCGAGAAAGCATCTGTCGAGTTGTACACGCGCTTGTAGACATCTGTCTTCTCAAGGGTTGCTTCGAACTCTCGGCGTGGCGGTGAAGTTGTACCATTGCCCTCACTCTTGGTCGAAGTTTCCGCTGAAGTTGAGCGCTTGAGTTTCGGCATTCCTAATTCTGGGACACTCGGGGTTGGGAAGCTGAGTGATCGCTCTGCGCTCGCGTGAAAGCCACCCCATTCATCTTGGTCGTACTTCCGTGATGTCGCTACTGAATCAGTTTCTGTAGTATCGTCTTCTTTCCAATGATGCAATGTCGGAGCCATGGATGATCTGTTTGACGGTATCAAAGTGGAATTGTCGGCGATGAATTTGTTGAAGAGCGCTTCCAAGCCTTCGATTCGTCTCTGGGTTGCTTCGCTGCTGTTGAGGACTGCATCAATCTTAAGTTCCAACGCGCGTTGTGATTCCACGATAACCACGTCTGACTCGCTGTATCATGTTAGCACCTTCAATGTCAAGTACAAATGAGACTTGCCATTGCAGAATGTTCAAGATGAGAGTAACAGAGCCCTTGTGCGCCTGGAGCTGCCGAATATACTTAACAACATCATCCTGCACCCTCAACCACTTGGCCCGATCCCATCTCGTCAAAATAACTTTCCCGTTCTCATCCAGCGGCTTCAGCTTGGTAATGAGATGATCACACGTCTTGATCAACTCGCTTATCGTGACAGTCGCATCATGGATGCCAACCGACATCCTCGCCGCTTTCGGCACCGAATCCGGATCATCGATCAAACTCTTGAGGCGTCTAATCGCCCAGTTGATCTCCTTTGTTTCAGCGTGTGCCCAGAACACTGTTCGGGGACAGTTCTCTATGCTGGATTTGACGGTGTCGAAGGTTTTGATCACGGCGGCTGAGACTGTGAGAAGGCCTGCTACGCCGCTGGCGATGCTGAGCGGGTCCATGGCGGTGGGAGCAAGCCAATGATAGAGTTGATGAACGACATTGCAAAATTCATAGAGGGTTGGGGGCTATAGATATGGGAAGAGTGTTGAGCTTAGGATCAGGCTGGTGCTGCTTAGCTACAATAGGGTAGATTATATGCAGCTGTTGAGCGATATTGTCTCCATGATGTAGTCATTCACATCTTTGGCTTGGCGTAAAACTGGGGAATCAGTCTGTCCGGCTGACAAATGAGGTATAGTAAGATCGATCGTCGGAAATGTATTTAGCAGGGGTCGATTCTCGTGCATCTCTCACAGAGCAGGGTCTTGTCTTGTACGTCTTATCCTGGATTTGTTCGCGTCTGTGTGACACTGGCAGAGGATGACAGTCGATGGGTCAAACGAGAGCAAGCAGATTATGCGTTACGTACTCACCTGAACTACAAGACATGTCACATATTGAGGTTGGTATATGCATGGCCTACAGCAGTTTCGTTAGTTTGTCTATGTTTGTGGTTGTGCATGTGAATAGTCTAGGGTGGCTTGATACACCTCATCAACATGTCAGCTCAAACCACGACCTTGAGAGCTGTGATTCTAATGAAACATTAAAAGGAAGCCTAAACTCACAAATAATCCTTCAAGACGCACCTTCAACTTGGCATCACCGCAAGACCTTCCAATACAGTATCAACGCCCCGTCCATGCATCCAGCCGCAAAAAACAGGGATCCTCAAACGTAATCACCAACATCCCCCTCTTCCCCAGCCCTACAAGCCTAGTCCAGGTGGGCTGACATGCGGGCACGCTAGACTACAGGGGTACCACGGCCCGTGAAGATGGGACTTTTGGGGGCCAAGCTGTATCGTCGTTGGACACAGCTACAGAAACGGGCGGGTAGAGCGACGCCCGTTTTGGTTACATCTTTCTTCTTACTGCGTTTGCATGGATGAGTGTTGCATCTGAGGGTCTTTTGATGAGTTGGTCGCTTACAGGGCTGAAAGCTGAGATGTTGTTAAGCGCTGTGTTTCTCGGCGTGCATGATTGTATGAGGATAAAAGGTCAGCATGTCTCCTCTTCTCCTCTCTTTCTCTTCATTCTGTTTTATGTCTCTATGAAGTAATTGTATTGATGATAGTTGTTGATTTGAATAGTCAAGCAAGATGCCTTCATCATCTTCTTCCTCTAGTTCTTCCTCCGCAAGCCCGTCGTTTGCCGAGATCGCTTCTGGTGTCGCTGATCTCGGCGACAGATCAAAAGTCACGCCTCAGCAAGCGATTGACAAGTTTTGGAAACAATTCACTACCAAGAATCCAGGCAAAGGTACCCAATCCCAACTCCCCAGTCCCCTAACTCAAATACTGACTGTCACAGCAACTACCGTCATTCCCTCAAACACTTACACTGATCTCGCCGCCAAAAGAGGCAACCAAGTAACAACCACAACAACCCAAGCATCCTACGAAGACGCTGCTGCAACATGCCGCGCTAAGGTCGAAAAGATCGTCAAGGAATGCCGCCGCATCAACAAGAAGTATCGTGATCCCCACTTTGATATTGAAGTTGATCTCAAGCTCTATCGCAACGACTGTCTGCACTCTCTATCTAATGTTGAGAACTACCAGCCCGGTGAAGACCTTCGTCCGCAGAGCGTGAAGCGTGTTGGTGATATCTTTGAAAAGCCTTGCTTCTACATTGATGGTCCTACTGCGAATGATGTTAGACAGGGACGGGATGGTGATTGCTGGCTCATGGCGGCTCTGTGTACGCTCAGTGAGAAGCCCGGCTTGATTGAACGGCTTTGTGTTGCGCATGATCAGGATGTTGGTGTTTATGGGTTTGTGTTTTATCGGGATGGAGCCTGGATTTCTGAGATTGTCGACGATTTCGTAAGTTTCCCGTTTATGTGTCGTGACACGGTTACTGACAAACCTTTAGCTGTACCTCATCAAGCCCGACTATGATGAGGGGTACTTTGACAGGATCCTCTTTGACGACGTTGAGCGCGTTGATCCGGATGAAGCATATCGTCGCATCTTCCAGTCAAACAGCAGTGCGTTGTACTTTGCCCAGTGTCAGCATCCTCAGGAGACTTGGCTGCCTCTTCTTGAGAAGTGTTACGCCAAGGCCCACGGAGATTACGGTGCCATTGAGGGCGGTTTCGGAGGCGAGGGTATTGAGGATCTTACCGGAGGTGTAACCTCTGAGCTTCTGACCACCGATATTCTTGACAAGGTATGTTTCACAGTGGCAACAAGTTTCACATGTCGTATTAATGAGTGCACAGGAGTACTTCTGGAAGGAGGAACTTATGAAGGTCAACCAAGAGTTTCTCTTTGGCTGCAATACCGGCATCTGGGGGCGTGGCTGGGGCGAGCGCAAGGGCATTGTCGAATTACATGCCTACTCGATTCAGAAAGCTGTCGAGATCGATGGCAAGCGACTTCTCAAGCTCAAGAACCCTTGGGGCAAGGGCGAATGGACCGGTCCATGGAGTAAGTCATCCCAAATCCTACCAGATATAACAAATGCTGATCAAGTACAGGCGACGGCTCCAAAGAGTGGACTGCCGAGTGGCTTCAAAAGCTCGACCACCGCTTCGGCGACGATGGAGATTTCTGGATCTCGTACGAAGACCTACTTAGAAAGTATCAGGCCTTCGAGAGAACCCGTCTCTTCACTGATGACTGGCGCGTCAGTCAGCTCTGGACTACGCTATCTGTCCCATGGGCACTGGATTATCACGACACGCACTTCTCCTTCACCCTCTCCAAGCCTGGTCCTGTTGTTCTTGTCCTAGCGCAGCTTGATGATCGCTACTTCAGAGGTCTCGAAGGGCAGTACATGTTTGAGCTGGGTTTCCGTCTTCACAAGGCCGGTCACTCTGACTACGTGGTTCGAAGCCAGACACCATACCGCATGACGCGCTCCGTCAACGTTGAGCTCGAGCTTGAGGCTGGCGACTACGAAGTCCGGGTCAAGATCAACGCCACACGCAACCAAGATATCTTGCCCATTGAAAAGGTCATCAAAGACAACGCCAAGTCTCGTCGCGAGAAACTTCTCCGTATTGGTCTCGCCTACGATCTTGGCCACTGCAAGGGCCGTTTCGTCGAGACTCCAGAAGAAAAGGCCGCCCGCAAAGAGCACGAGGCCAAGCTCAAGCAGAAGAAGAAGGATAAGATCAAGGCAAAGATTCTCAAGGAGCGCGAAGAGGCTCACTACCTCGCTACGCAACAGTTTGAGCGAGACCAACATAAGAGACTGAAGAGAAAGGAGAAGCTTGCTCTTAAGAAGGCTGCTAAGAAGGCGAGACAGGAAGCTCGCAAGGCTGAGAGGGCTGCTCTCAAAGCTGAAAATGCGGCAAAGAAGGTAGCTGAAGCTGAGTCTAAGGCTAAGCTGGAGGCAGAGGAAGCCGCGAAGGAAGAGAAGGAGGAAAATACTGAGGCCAAGGAAGAAAAGACCGAGTCTGGTGAGGAGAAGGCAGAGTCCAAGTCTGAAGAGCCCATGACTCCCGAGTCTACCGCAGACGATGACTCTAATGAGAAGGAGGAGACCAAGGAATCTGAGGTGGCTAAGCCCAAGGCGGATGAGAAGGGAGCTGAAGCCGATGCCGAAGAAGAGGAGGAAGAGCAAGACATTGAGAGCGAACCCGAAACCGATGTCGAAAGCGTGGGCACCCTCGCCGCCCTCGCGGACCGCGAACTCTGGATCCACGTCGACAACTACACGGGCACCGTCTCCTCCGACAGCGACTCCGACAACGAATCCACCAGCTCCTCCAGCAGCTCCGCCTCCGAAGCCGAGAAAGACCCCTGGAACGCCGTCGTGGTAGCGGGCATCCGCATCTTCCACACCGGCCTCGGCGAGGGCGAGGACGACAGCGACATCAGCCTCAAGTTGGTCCGGCCGATCCCCTTCGGGAAGGATGACGAGGAGGTTGATGTTGAGAATAAGTGCAGCACCAAGGTGCTGGATGTTGATGATAGTGCCAAGGATGCTACGCTTGTGGGGGATGCGAGTGAGAAGATTCGGTTTATTAAGGGGGATGCAGGGAAGAGAAGAACTGCTACTACTTTTTTCTGATGAGGATATGAGCGATATTTTATGATAACGAATGAATTATACTGGGAATATGTTTGTTTGTGGTGGTCAAGTGTCGCGTGACAAGTTAAGCTTGAATCTACGCTTACCTCTTCAGAATTGTAAGGCTGAAACAAAGACGACTCTCTGGGGACACCATCTGCACAGAAAATTGCACAATCAAAAATTCGATCTTGTACTTGTCCATCTCAAAGGAAGAACTTTAGAAGCCAATCCCGTCAGCTTGAGCATATGTATTTATCCTCGAAAGCGTCTTTGATCATCGTCTAAGCCACGATAGTGGACAACACTAACAAGACTGGGGGGGCCAAACACCTCAAAATAGCTACCCTAGCTCCCGCGAATTCTCACCCTCACGCATACAACAACCGTAATAAAGTCTCCGAAATTATGCTGTAGCATCATCAGCAGAATATCAGTTCATCTTTGGGGTACACGACGCAAAGCCTTGGCATGCTGACCGCAGCTCAACAACCATGCTTTCAACAAGGGTGTCAAAAGCATCTAGTCTATCCGTAAACCCTCCTAAATTTACCCAAGCTTTTTTGTCGTTTAAGATTAACCGTGTAAGGAAAAAGGACCATCTGTGGATGCTGTCAGCATTGGACGTCTGATCCACAATTTAGGGAATGAGAGGCGAGGTGCAGACAGTTACACAGCCCTACTGTCGTTGTCCGGGAGAGAAGCATGAACTGATCTGTTTGCGAGGTTGGTAGTTCTTCAATTGAAGCGTTCGTTGACGTTGAGATGTGAAACATGGCGCCGTTCTTGGACATGGCTGATAATGCCGGGCTAAGATAAGATCTGCAGGCATGATTCGCATTGCATTGCATTCATCTGGGACATTTTCGAGAGGACGGTAACACAACGACGGATACAGACGGAAGAATTAAAAAGACTATTTTTACAGAAAAGGAGACTCAGAGCTATGTTGTAGACGAGCCTTGCGATCGATCGTAACTCATCCACTCAGACTTCAGTCAGCCTCCCTTTTGACCTGACCAAAACTCAGCCTTACTGCAGCTAAGCTATATATCCTTGTATAGTAAATTGGGTCTCCATCGTCTTCTCAGCAATCCTTCTTGACCAACAGTCTTGGCACTTTCTTATTTCCCTCGACGAGAAGCAGAGCTTAACTTGTTCTTCACTACCAAGTAGGCTGACTAGTCGGTGTATGAGGCCCAACCGCGCACGAACACATCCGCAATCCAAGATCATCACTCTTGTCGATCTGAAACTCCGTCTCTCTTTGTGTCTTACATCCCTTCTCTCTATACCGCTTGCGCCACCCTTCGCCTGGCGATCCCTGCAGAAGGAATTGACCCAACCCAACACCGCATCACAATCTGACAGGATTTAGCATGGGTCCCTCATCCCAGCTTCTCCAGGTCCAGTTTTGCATTCCCCTTCCATAAACAAAAAATCACAAAAGTAAAAAAGGGAGCCTCTTCTCGCAATGGCTGAGCCAGAGGACATACACGCCCGCAAGCCCTCCGGTATAAATATATTCGGAATATCTGGCAGCGGCTACCATCATCTAATGCCCCACGAAATGGCCGATCTTCACAACTCCGGCAGCTCGCCGGAAGCAAAAATGGGCAGTCCTCCCGAGACACCGCATTCCTTCCATAACCTGCTCGGCGGGCAGCACCCAGCCGGGAGTTCTTCTTCTAGTCCAAGGGTCGCTGATTCTCAAGGAACGCCTGAGCCGTACTCTGAGATCTGGGCTCCGTCTATGCCGCGTGGTGATGAGAAGAAGCAAGAAATGCCTAGGACCATTGAGCGCGAAGTCAAGATGAGTGAGGCGGGGAAACTTCCCAAGATTGTGGAACCGAGGGGTGATGCTATGGATGATGAGTTTGATGATGAGATTTTTTATAAAAAGTTTGGTATGTTTCTCATTTTGTTGTTGGGGGTATGAAACTTACTTGAGTAGCGGAACCTCCAAAGGGTTGCTCAACAACACGAGATATTCACCAGCCAAGATCAAGCTGGCTCTCAATTACCATCTACGTCCTCTCCGTCTACTCAACAGTCGGCAGTGGAATCTGGCTCGTCACGGCCATTCTCCAACCCCGATGGGGCCACAAAATCGCCTCAGGCGCATCTCTCTCACCATCAACAGCAACGACACTCGCAGCACTACTAGCAAAGACCATTGAAATGTCCTTCGTCACAGTCTTCGTCTCATGCTTAGGCCAGGTTCTCACTCGCAGAGCATTTATTCGAAAAGCACATGGCATGTCACTTGCTGAGATGACGATGAGGAACTGGGTTATTCAGCCTGGATCTCTCATCACTCACTTCGAAACACTGCCTTCTTCGTCGTTGACGCTTCTGGGGATGTTGTCGCTCACTGCTACAATTGCAGCTGCGTTTTACACTACTGCCTCTGACGCGATGGTCTCGCCGAAACTGAAGTCTGGAAGCTGGGAGCATAAGGAGCTGACGGGTTATGTGCGAGCCTCATATGCCAATGCGGCCTATGTGCGTGAGGACTGTCCGTATCTCTTCAACATCACCGAAGACATCCATGCCGCCGAGTCTTGCATGAATGTTCAGTTCTCAGGTCAATCTTACAGGAATTTGCTCAACTATATGAACATGTGGACGAACCTCAACCAAAACGGAACCGAAATCTCTTCCGATTTGAAGAAGCGACCTGGTGGAACGACACTGCTCTTCGACAACACTACGATGTACTCTTCCTGGATCGAGACAGAACACGGCGATGTTGAAGCACAATTTGAGGAAACAGGACGTATCATCAATAATGTCACTCTCGCCCTTCCTCACCCCGGTGTCTACGGTGCTTCTACTCTCAAAGTGAACGGAATTCTTCAACCTGACGATCTTGCTGGGGTGGGAGAGTACACTGTCCGAGCGGGCGTTGTCTCACCATCTGTCAATGTTCTATGCGTTGATATGGATAAGAAGGAACTTGCGCCTCTTGTTTACACGACGTGGCCTAATGCGAAGGTCAACAACACCGATATCCCTGGCCAAAAGACAGGTTGGCCTGGTTGGACGGGCGAGATACCGCAGCCACTTGATGGAAAGAACAAGAACTATTATCTCAACCGGACTGATGTGGATGATATATTCAGATGGGGACCTAAGTACGAGCGTAGGCCTCCTGTCTTCCAAATGGTAAGTCATCCACATGTACCTGAGGGTCGTAGCTAATGTGTGTAGTACCCCTTTGACTTCAACCTCCTCACCAACGCAACCGTCTACGCAGCAGACGCCATCTACACCCTCGGCAAATCACCCGAGAGCAAAAACTACACCGTCTGTCAGCTTCGATCATGGGTATCTCCTAATTGTTCTACCGAGTTCAACATCTCTGGTATCGCCGGTGCCAGCATGAAAGCCCACTGCGAAGACGACGCAGATGAGAATGCTTATCGACGATCATTTCCTTCAGACCAAGGCTGGTCTGCCCCCTCACTTGACTGGAAGGTAAGTTTCACCTCGTCTATTGTATGATCAATACTAACAGTGTGTAGTGGCTCGCTGATCAATGGCGTTTGTCTATGGATCTTAATGGTGGCTCTGTTAACAACAATGCTTCCAACGCCCGCATCCTCACTCAACTTGCTCTTCATGAACCAAAGATGCCTGCTTCATATCCGTCACTCGCCGAAGCTCTCGCCGTGTATTCTAGCTCTCTCATCATGATTAGCGCCATTGACACACCTTTCCGTCATTATTGGGATCAGGACCCAGAGGCATATCCCGAAAACGTCGTCCCAGCACCTGGCTTTCCACAGCCCTTCAACGCATCTCTCATCACACAAGAGTACACATCCGGACACACTCAAGCATGGCAGAATATCTTTTACGTCGTTCTCGTTCTCGTCTTCGCCATCAATTTATTCTGCCTCGGCTACTTCATCATGCGCTCAGGGCTTGTAACAGACTTCACCGAACCACAGAACTTGTTCTCCCTGGCGATCAACAGCCCGCCCAGTAATTCTTTCCACGGTAGTTGTGGAGGAGGTCCTGAGAAGAGACATCTTGTTGTTCCGTGGAAGGTTGCGTATGCGCCGAGTGCGAACCATTATTTCTTCCAGGATGATTCGCCTGGAAAGGAGCCTTCCGAGGGGTTGAGTACGGCGAGGGAGTATGGGGAGCCGAGGATGAGCAGTTACAAGAGACTGAGCATGAGTAGGACCTGGCTGTAGATGAATCTGTGTCTGTCGTTGGACTGTATAAGCAAGCGTTCCAAAATGCATGGTTGGGGAGTTATCATATTTAGTAAGGGGTCAATACATTACCGCCGCACGTACATACATACATATACATCTTGAATACCATCTGATTAGATACTTCTTTATAAGACCGTGGCTTTTTATTACTTACATGGTAACTGCATATCAGTTGATTCAGTACACCATCAGCCACTGCCACAACAGCTTCAGCTTGCAGTCTCAGCAAATAGAAGGACATCCCTACCTCAACTAATGCTTATTCTTTGAGAGCTAGCAGTGATCTATGTCAGTGCTAGCTGTATACCGATATCGGCTAGGCCTTAGCACCGAGATTCTCTAAATGTCAGTGATTCACCTTCAATGAAATCCAGCATATCATATGCAGCCAACATAAATCAAGCAAGCACTTCTTCTTTAACAATCTCCTATATCTCACACAACACACACCACATCAAAACCTCTCTTTCGCTCTCTTCATCTTCATCTTCTTTTTATTTAAAACGGCTTCTTCAATCCGAGGTCAAAAGAGAAACCACAAAGTAGTATTGCATCTGATCTGCTAGCCTCAAATGACTACTAGTATGTTACATTCCTTTACTCTATTTTGCCAAGGCCTAATACTAACAGAGACTGCCTTGAAAGCATCACTTTTCTATACTAGATTCTACCTGATCGGCTACCATGGAGCCTGATGGTGCTGCTTATACCTTAACTGCCGCCCAGTTTGCTCGGCAGATCAACCAGCGTGGCGGCAATGCTTTGGTGCGACGGGCCCAAGTCGCTCGTGTTCTTACTTCTTTCGAGGAGGCAAAAAAGCACATGTCGAAGGACGGAATAGAAGAGGTGCACAAGTACCTCGGAACTGGTCAATGGGTTCAAGATCACACCAATGCAGGCAGTCATACAGACTACAAGAAGTTTGTTGGCATCAGAGGCTACAAAAAGACACTGTATTATCCACAGTTCTTCGTTATCCAGGCAATATATGCCCTGAATGGTAGGCATACCGGTAATGCCGTTGACCGCATGTATGAAGAGTTGTCGGGACACTGGGGGAAGGTCATCCCTTCAGACAAGCCTTTCTATCCGCGTCTGGCAGACTCTGATAAGGAGCGTCGCTTGATCATGGGATACTACCGATGGCGAGATTTTCAAACCGGCGACGACACAATCCATGTTGCTAGCCCAGAGGCCAAGGGCGCCGCCCCTCTTAAAGTCATCAACGCCAACAACGACAAACAAAAGGCTTTAGACAGCCACCTGAGAGCTGCCGCACAACTCTCAGCGGAACTCAGCACCGAGTTCCAACTGAAAAGACAGGACAGAGAGGTACAAGCATTACAAGATCAGCTCAGAGACTCCCAGCAAAGAAACACGGATCTTGAGCGACAACTTGACGAACAAACGCAACTTCGGCGACACGCGGAGCACCAGGCCCAGATATTGCAGAACCGTCTGAACCAAAGGGTAGAGCAGCTTCATGACACCCAAAATCAGCTACAGGACACGCAGCGCCATCTTGAGGACTCACGCTTATATGCCAAGAGACTCGAAGACAGGCAAAGCCAGACAAAAGCCCACATCAATCAGCACCAGCAGCTGTCAATAAAGATTCAAGAACTCGATGCACAACGCGCAACCAAAAGCTCTATGAGGCAGCAATGCATCAATAACGTAGCTAAACAAAACTTCTTCCAGATTGAAGGGTTCAACGGGACCTCCAAGCGTCCCTCTACAGCAGGCGAGGACCATCAGTGGTTCAAAAGACCTCGTAATAACTGAGGTCTAATAAAAGAGGTTTCCTGGCAACAGAAATGGTCGGCCACGGGTACAACAAAAAAAGACGTGGGACATAGAATGACTTGTGAGTCAAGTCCCAGGGGAGCTGTCTAAGGGAACAGTGATGATGTATGAGTCTTGTTTCTTATAGCTTCTGATAATCCAGAGATAATACATATTGCCTCCAAATTACCGTGATATCATGTTACCTATAGAGAGATCTCAGCACATCATTAAACTACATAGACAAGCATTCTAAAAATGCATGGTCGGGAAGTTTTCATATTCAGCTGGGTTTCGATGCCTCACACACGTACATATATATCCTGGACTGCTGTCTCGATGACCTACTCGATTTGACCAGACATCGAGTCGAATGGAGGTGGGAGCCGCTGTAGGTAGGTCGGATGCTTATAATAAGTCTTTAATATTTCTTTAATAAAGAAGATGTCTGATATATCTTGAACATGATCAGATACCTACTTCCTCAAGAGACCATGAACTGCTTTGGCTTACACGGTGACTGCACATCAGCAGGAGATTCTGTATCAATAGCCACTCGCCCAAGGCTTCTAGCTAGCCAAGGTACAGATTTGGCCTTGCAGAAATCCATTTATTCACTTGCCAGAGGAAGGGAAACCCTATGCAGTTTGGTTCCGGGCCGGGCTTAATTCCGGCTTGCTAGAGCACTGATTGTTTCTAGATGTGGTTATTTACTTCTGCTGGTTTTCGGCATATCACCAGCAAACAGTGCAGGCAATCCAGGCACTCAACAAACGCATCCTCTTTTGTATGCATTATAAACTCAATATTTGGATCTTATTATCCTTCTCTTTCTTTGAGTATTATTTGCTTATTGGAAAGTCCTCTCCTTCTTTGAGCCGAGTGAATGCACGACAGTAGTACTGCATCTTGATTGTTATCTGCAAGCAGCAATTAGTATATTAACTTTATTTTCATCTTGTCCAAAATTAAGTACTAATATTGGCTGCTCCCTTCGAACTTTACTACTTTACTACTTACTACTTGCTCTTATTTCTAAGACTTGGTTGATACTATGGCATCTTACCGTCCTGCGGCGGAGGTTGAATATACCCTTCCCTATTCATTTCCCTTTGAAGATGAGTGCGAGGATCCTGTTCAACTTCGAGACCAGATTGCGAGGGTCCGGACTGCTTTTGATCAGGCAAAGACTGTCATGTCTCAGCAAGCTATCGCTGAGCTCTATGAGTACCTGAGGCAGGGCGAGTGGATTCACCATGCGAGTCGTGCCAGCAACCACCCTGCGTATGCTCGCTTCATGGGGAAAGGCAAATTCAACAAGACGCTCTACTACCCACAGTTTTTTGTTCTTCAGGCAATTTTTGTCCCAGACCCCGAAGGCAGAGGTGTTCTTGAGGCAGTGGACAAGCTGTACGCGGAAGTGTCTAAGCATTGGGGTATGCGGGCTACTCCTGATGCCCCTTTCTTCCCTCGCCTGGAAGATTCTGAGCGAGAGCTTCGACTGCTACTGGGCAGCCACCCCATGCTCTCTAAGCAGGTGGGAGGATCTACTGCTCCTACTCACCCATCTCCCGCCGCGCCCGTTGCCGCCGATGCACCCCCCGGACCATCCCTCGGACCTGGCAGACAAACCACCGGATCCCTAATCACCCGGGACAATATCGCCGCCGCATCCGGCCCTAGCACACCCAGTTACAGTGGCTGGCCTACCGCAAATCCCCCAAGCGTTATGAGTCCACACTTGGTCGCTATTAATAAACGATTATTTGAATATGACCAACGGGTTACAGACCTCGAGCATATGCTCAAGGAGAAGGAGGAAGAACTCAAGGATAAAGACTTCCAGATAAACAACCTTGGGTACAAGCAACGATTTATACAAGCACAGCAACAGCTGCAGAAGACCCAACAAGAACTTCACGATACGCAGCACCAATACCGCGAGTCACAGATACTCCTTGACAAGTACCAAGAGAAGACGAAGCAGCTGCATCATCACCTCTTACAATCTCAAGCAAACTTCAACCGCGCGCTCACCGCCACTTCCCAGGCCCAAGGTCTTCTAGCCGTTATCCAGCAGCAGTCAGACAAGGTCTTGAACATCCTAGGTACCCCTATTGAGGAGTTCATCGCTACCACTGAGAGCTCTAGTTCCGCGGTCCATGATGGTCAACGAAGCAACAAGAGAGCTCGTGACAGCTGAGTCACGAAAGGAATATACAGAGAGTTCTAGATCAAGGAAACGGTGCCTCTGGTTAAAGGAGAGATACTCGGACAGATGGGCTATCAGCAGAGCTGTTTAGTAGAGGCGCAGGAAGGCCACAGATGGATACTGGAGCTGAATGAGACGAGACGACTCATGAGTTTAGTCGCCGTACATCATTGGTGTTTATCCCTGTTATAACTCTTCATAACCTGGAGAAAATGTCCATCTTTTCTGAGCCATCGTGATGCCGCGCTGTCTACATGTACTGTCAGACAATCCATCAAAAGTGACATCTTCCACGAAAAGACATTTAAGATGTAGACTCGAAACACTCCTCACAACCAGCCGAGGGGAAAGCAAGGAACCTCCAGATATCGACCCATCCAAAATGATTGAAATACTCAAATAAACTCATAATGGATTGAGACCAGTTTTAGTACTTTGATTTGAAATCAGAAGTACGTTTACCCAGTAAAGCCAGCGCATAACCATTCCAGCAGCAGCCAACACCCAGCCACATACAACATCACGTTCTCAACATCGAACAAGACAAAGGGACGTTTTATTGCACCACCTGAGAGACAGTAACTATGATAGTATGTTGATCTTTGACAAATGACACCATGTCAACTCGTAAGATAATAGTAAAAAAAGTGACCGCAAATAACCAAACCACCATAAAGGGTAAAAGGAACAAGATGTGACGTCTGTCTTAACAAACAAAAAACGCAAAAAAGACGGCAACAATAGCGTGGTATGTAATTTTTCGCCGTGAGCTTTAAGGATACACCGGGTGAATAAACTTCGACACTTTACACAGATGAGATATCCCTTCCCCTTCGACTTTCATCCTCCATCCTTGAATAAAATCTCCTGAAACTCTTCCAGGATTTTTCCGCCCATGTACCCCGTATCCGCAAGCAAAATGACGAAGTGTGTTAAAAACAACAGCAACAAAAAGACAGGAGAGGAAAGAGACGAAGTAGGACGATGGGAAGTTTCCAAAGAAAGAGCCATGTCAGTTGTGTCGAACCTGTTTCAGTCAAACACCGCAGAAGCGTCGGTAACATAAAACAAAAAAACAAAAGTGCTCTTTTCCCCTGAAGCCACCACATGAGGGAATTTCACCTCCAGGACCAGATCGCCGAATGACCATGATATAGTTTCCACTCAGAACGCCGTGACAAATGATGCCTGATTAAGTCTGACCCAAGATCGTGTGTGTAATGCCAGCCAACCCAAACCTTCTCGCAAGTCATTAATCTGCTCCTATCTCATCTCCCATGGGGAATGCTTCCGTAAAATTGAAGGCTGAGTTATCACCATCTTGGTCGTGGAGGAACGAATCAAAGTCAAAGTCATTGAGCACGTCACCCGAGTTGAGGGGGTTGGCCAACTCCATGCCGCCGCCATCAAACTGTAAGCCGAGTTAGTATCTGGTTTCACCACTATGGAGATTGCACGTACCAATGGGCCAAAGCTGTTGTCCATACCCATCATTTGATTGGGGTCATGCTGAGGAGCTGGTGGCTGAGGAGGAGGTGCGGTTGTTGCAGCTGCGGGAGCATTAGCAGCTGGGCCAGTTGTTGGCTGCCCATTCTTGTTGAAGTTGGCAGCATTGGCGTTTTGAATGGGTGTCGCAGGAGCTGGAGTATCCTGCGACTCGTTGTTGTCATTTGAAGGAGTTGCACCAGCATTGTTGAGGTTCTGGTTCGCCTTCTTGTTGGCAGCAGCGCGCTTGAACTTGTCAGTACCTACAGAGTGTAGTTCACCGGTTAGACATACCTTATCCTTGGCGCTCTCAGACTTCTTCTTCTTGGGGGCGGCCTTGTTAGTTTGGCTAGGAGTTGGCGGTGCAGCTGCTGCTTGTTGAGGGGATGCTGTTGTCCTGCTGTTGGCTCCATTTGCACCAGCAGGTGGTGCTTGGGGAGGAGGCATCGATCGTTGCTGGGGAGTTCCCTGGATCTGAGGACTTTGCTGCTGCATCTGCTGAGGCACCATCTGTCCATTGGGCCCTTGCTGCCACTGCTGGGGGTTTCCTTGAGGCCCTTGGCCTGGCTGGCCTTGCTGTTGTCGTGCGGCGGCCATCATCTGTTGCTGGTTCATCTGTCCATTGAAGGGTTGATTAGGGTGAGAGCTGGGAGGTCGCATGCCGCCGTTCATCGGAGGTTGGCCTCCCATGCTGCCATCCATCTGCTTGAAGAAGTGAGGTGCCATGTTGGGATCCATCTGGTTGCCCATGAAGTTCATGGCCGGGTTGGGAGAGCCACGAGATTGGCCACCCTCGGGGACCGGTGAAGGAATGCCAGAGTTGTTCATCTGGGGTGTGCCGCGCTTCATCTGCTCAGCAGGGTTGGGCGAGGCACCTGGTCGCATGGCCTGAGGCGATGTATCCGGGAACTGGCCGTTGGGTCCAGGAGGACCACCTGGTTGTCCGGGTTGGCCATCTCGGGGCATGCCATTGCCGCCGACGGTATCTTGCTCTTGGCGGGCCATCATGAGTCGCTTCTTGTTCTGCTGCTCTAGAAGCATTAGCTGCATTTGATAGTCTTGGAGGGCATGGTTGCTTCCCCCTCCGTTTTGGGGACCTCCAGGTCCCGCCCGGATGCCGCCTGGGCCTCCCATCTCGCCTGGGTTGTAGAACGCATTGAGAGCGGTTCCATCAGGACCCTGGGCCATCATTGGAGATCCTTGGCCTTGAGGAACGGCATTGGGCATCTGCTTGCCTCCCATCTGAGTACCATGGTGTTGCTGCAGGTTCTGCGAGTAGGTCGCGATCGACTTTTGCTGAGCGGCGGGCGGGGCGGCAGCAAAGTTCTGCAGTTGCTGAGGGTGTAATGAGTGAGGATTGATGCCATTGGCAAGTAACGTTTGTTGAGCAGCGGCAGTGTTGGCTCCTCCGGGCATCTGCTGGCCTGGCATACCTTGACCGGGACGGCCATTGGGCATCATGCCGGGCTGGTTAGGGTTGAACGGTGCGCCATCGATGCGCTGTCGCTTGGAAGGCGAGGGAGCGTTCTCCCCAGACGCTGGCGAAGAGGGTCTGTTTTGGCCATCCATACCGGAGGGATCTCGCTGCATCTGGTTCTGCTTGGCCTGCTGTAGCATCATTTGAGGGCTGGATATCACTGTTAGGCGAGGGGCTTGTAATACGATGAGAAATAAGATGCTCACTTGTTTTGGTTGTTAGCCATGGCGGCGCGGGCAAGGTTGCCCTGCTTCATGTTCATCATGCCGCCGTTCTGCATGTTGCGCATCATCTGATATTGCTGCGTAGCCATATCTGGTCTCATCTGTCGCAGAAGTTCCTGCTGTTGATTCTGCTTTAGCCGGGATTGCTGCTACATTGCCACCGAGGGTCAGCATTGGTCACCAGCCAAAGTGGTTACCAAATGTTAGGGGCATGGCAGTCAATCTGACACCATCATCCATTGAGCGGGTGAGATGCCAGACTGGAGTGCCCTGGGTGGCAGCATGACAGAAAGAAAAAGATGGCTTACCTGAGTATGTTGAACATATTGGTTGATGGTATTGTTTCCGCTCTTAGCGCGCTGCGCGTAGTAAATGTCCCAAAAGACGGAGAACCACTCGTAGAGGAAAGAGGTGTCGGAAGCAGGCATGGGAAGCTTTGGCGGCGGCAAGTCTTCAGGGAGTTTGGAGTCGATGTCGTCCTTCGAATCGGTATCCATGGGATCGTCGCCAACACCGTTGATGACATTTCCGTTCTCATCGCGACGACGGTTCGCGCCATCCTTACTAAGGACATTGACCTGTTGATCGCTGGAAAGGAGAGATCGGGCGCAATCGTACATTCCCATGCGGATAAAGTATTCGTAGATATAGGTGTTAAGAACGCTGCGCTGGTTATCGTTTGCCTGTTGGCGAGACGCGGCGGCAGCAGCCGCAGCGGCCTGGGGGTTGACAGCGCCGTTGTTCATCATGGGCATGGGGGCACCTCCAACAGGACCACCCATGGGGTTCATGTTGGCCATGTTAACGTTTGGATTCATGGCCATGACAGTTCAGAAGTAACCGGAGAGGAGACAGAGAGAGGCCTATAGGCTCTGCTGCAGCGACGACAGCAGTCGGGGGCTCGTGTAGCCACGGGGGCGTGCCACCAGGCGGAGCAGCGCTGGATAGCGTCCCAACGTGGACGTGACGGGCAGTGAAGCCAAAGATCGCGAGCGAAGGGGTCACCAGCGAAGGAGACGTGGACGCGGTCCAAGTTGCCAGGCGCGCGGTCGGGCGGGGGGGAGAGGATCGCGAGAACCACGAGACCAGGAGACGAGAATGGGAGGCGAGCCCAAGTAGAGGGAATTGGAGGATCGTGTCAGGCGTCGGCAATCGGCGGAAAGGAATATCGCAGGAAATCAAAAGTGATAAAAGCGTAGCGTGCACTGCAATGCGATACTACGCGATGCGATAGTCGACCGATAGTCGATGTCGCGGTGATGAGTTGGAGATAAGAAGTATGTAGGATGAATATGGTGTGGTTGGTGTAGGTTGGATTTGGCGGAGTGTCAAGGTAACTGGGAGTGGAAAGTGGGCGCTGGGCTTGTGCTTTCCTGAGGTGATGGACGCTGCCTCAGTTGCTAAGTGTAAAAAAACGAGTGCCTGGGGTTGGGCATTCGCCAGGGGTGGGAGGATACTTGTGGTTCTGCGGGCAGCTCGGGCAAAGACCAAGTACCTTGGAGAATTCCACGGAACGCCTCCAAGGACAAGCGGGTACCTCGAAATTGTACGCTGAGTGCCCTTCTATCCAAGTACCGACAGCAAACGGAAACGATCCAAACGCCAGACGGACGGGAACAGTGGAGGACGGGGAGAGACCCAGTATAGATGCAGTGCAGTAGGTTGATCAACGTCAAACTCTTCTGCAATTATCAAACGCGACGGGTGCTCGCCGTTTGAAGCTTTTCAAAGCAGATGGCACAACGGCCGAGTAGAAATGAGGTGCTCTGTTCGATGGAGGAGGAAAAGGTGTGAGAGTGAGTAAAAGGGAGCAAGACAGAGGTTGTGGGTGAAAAACGTGGTCGGTCCTTGATCTGGGCGGTGGGAATCCCTCCAGTCAGTGAATGAAAAGGAGGAGGACGGTCAAACTTTTCTTCTTCCTTCTTCCCTGTGAATCGCTCCCTGAAACTATCTCAATTGATAGAGTCTATGTATAACGGCCACTTAATAATGTTGCAACGTTTATTTTTAATTTTTTTTTATTAGACATTCTCAATTACTGCATTGTGATGTAGCCCTCTCCGCATATCAGAATTGGTACCAACAGTCAGTGATGCGCCTCCGATGGTTAGATGCATGCAATTTACAAGTACAGCAGACCTTGCTCCAAAACGGTAAAACACAAATTGCAAGGCTGGCCGTCTGTCAAAAGCTTAGGTTTTTCCTGGGGCCTGGAGACAGATCCACCAGATTGGGATGCTTTGACTCCTTGCAGCTAAAAGAAATCGGGACGGTCGATCATAAGAACGAATGGATGCATATAAGCGAATCCAACGTGAGCATTGAAGTCAATTGCTGGACGTGAAAACCCTCGAGATTCTATTAGAATTGACTATTTTAGTCCCTCATTGTTCTCCGTGATCACTTCAAAGACATTCGACTTGGCCACAAACTACCGAGACCGGTTTGATGCACATGGAACATGTACAGAAGGAGGCTGGCTTCTAACCGGGGTTAAGCACAGGGCTGCCAACGTGCCCTGTGAGGCTCAGTAAGCTCAGCGCGTCTCAGCGACACTCAGCGGCCTAGACCGCAGCTGTAGTGGATGCTCTTCAGGGGCTCTCACCAAGGTTTGCACGTTAGCGGGCCTGAATGATCATAGGTCGCGTCACCCCACACAATGGACCCTTGATTTGAGGGACGCGCCCTGGGACTAGACGGTCATCCTCGCCATTGGCGCACTGAGTTTGTCGCGTTACATTCTAGTACGTAAATCTCAGACCAAGGTGCGTAGTTTCTGGACTGGTGCTCAGAATGTCGCCAGTCTTGAGACCTCAGGCACGATATCAGACACAAAACGGTAAACCCTTTGCCTCAGGCACATATGTTACCGTCATTATGGTCTGAGCCTGTACCCTCAGGGAGCAAGAAAACTCCTGGCTGAGCGCCAGGGTGTCAAAATTAGCTGGGTTAAAGATCTGCTAAGATTTGACTAAACTTATCTAAATCTTTTTATCACTGAAGATAAAGGTCCTAAGTTTTCTTGCCTCCCTTATCCACCTCCAGGGGCAAGAAAACTCAGGACTTTAGATGAGGATGCCAAAATAAACTCAACAAAGAGACCCTAAGCTTAGGCTTGATTACCTAAATATTTTCGTCCCTTATGGTCCCGGTCCTCAGTTTTCTTGCCTCCCCTAGCTCCACTAACAAATCCCGCTTGACTGTCGATTGATCGTCTGTCATTTCGTGGGGATTTGACGTTATCAATCTACTAAAACCTGCCCCTTGTGGAAGAGCCTCAGAGCTTCATTGTCCGGCAGGGTTGAGATATAGTCTAAATTGCGTTTATGAATAATTGACATTGAGTTTGTGTCGCTCGAGCTCATAATGTAGGTTTGTGGAAGCCGAGAGAAATTAAAACCAATATCCATGATGCCTCTATAGTAAATGACAGGAGGACCTGCTTGTCTTGGTGCTCTCGCTTTCATTACTGCAGCTGCTCTAATAAAACAAACTTCGGCTCGTAATAACCAATTCAAAATTTCATTGCCCAGAAACGAATGCAAAATGTTTCATCTTAATATTCCGGCTCTATCACTGTGACGTGAGCTCAATTAATCGGCATTTCCAGCCCAGCACGTGGCTGACAGCTGTCTTCCATGGGTATCTACACGTGCCATGATCCCAAGCCTACTACTCCGTATCGCAAGATTGCTATAACGAAGTTTGTTCCGTAAGTAAGTTTGCTTCCATACCAATCGTCCTGATCGGCACAATCTCGCCGTCTATGCCGTCAACGATCATTTTGGGGCATCTCCCCCTGAATATCTAGAGTTTCTCATAACCATACATCCATCTGTGTCCTGCAATTGTTAAATCGTCATCACATAATCACATTCATAGCCCCCTTTTGCGTCTCTTAGTCATCCTCAGGGGGCAGTTCATCGTCAATGTATCGAATTAGCGATACCCTCATCTCTGTGCTGTCGTTGCCCCGCAACACGTCACTGACGAAGTGAGCTTCAACTTGCATTTGCACCATCTCCAGTGCTCCTCGTAGCACTCCACACAGAATGTTGGAGTACCAAAGTTGATCTTGCGCTCGACCATCGTCGGGGAGCTCGACAAAGTCAGCCAAGGGGTTCTCCTCAAATACCAGCGAGAACTGATCATTTTCGCTCGTCCAATTCATCACTTGAGGGGTGATATTGAGGAATATCTTGAATCCAACCTGCTTCTCGCGTTAGTCATTGTCTAACGCTGCGCATTAAGTCTCCCTACTCTAGAGATCATTACTGCCGTCTCGCGGAAGTTGGCGCATCGCTTCATGGTGTTGGATTTGGCGAGATAGTCTTCAATAAGTCGCAGACCAATGTTGTAGCCCATCTTGTCGAGTTGCTTGTTCACCTCGGCATAATCGCTCTCGTAATCCTTACATAGTTGTGCGACGATAGTTCCATAAGTCAAAGTGACGAGCTCAGCGTTGACCTTGTCGATTCGGGTTCTATTGTTCTGTTAGAGGGGGTTTTCGTTCTAATCTCATGCTGCTGTCGCTTACTTCCAAATTCTAGAACTAGTTAGTATTTGACAGTAGTTTGGTGGCCGAACGAGGTATCATGATGAACTTACTCCTCGCCAACACGGGACGCTTTGTTGGCCGCCATTACTGCGGCTGGGAGGGAGAGGCTGCGGAGGGGCCCGGACAGCAAGTGAGTTCCAGGGTTAATAAAACGCCTGCGAAAGTGGGAAAAGACGAAGAACCGAGACAGACTCCAATATCATACGCAAATAGAGCTATGTCGTTGTAGCTTGAACCAGGGAGGTGAAGCTGTAGCGCCAACACCGCTCTGGAATATCGGTGCACGGAGGGTTGAAACACCGACCTCAGGAACAATCTTCGGCCCGGCCACCAATCATTTGCAGGAGCTCGATTTACTTTGCATGAAGCCCACCACCATCGTCAAAAGTAAAGCAACAGGAAGCTCCAAGCTCACTTGACAGCCCCAGAACTCGACAAAAGCTGGCGCATTTGCATAATCGGCGTCGCATATAATCTTCCTTTCCCTTGATACCCTTTCAATTTCGTCATGTCCGCCGAAAAACGTCCTGCCGATGGAGACCCCAGCTCTTCTCAGTCGCTCGTGAAGCGACAGAATGTCAACTCTTCTACAGGTGCTCTCGCGCGTCTGAACGCGTCAAGCAATGTGCTGGTACAATCTGTATGTTAGCGACTGGTATTTTTTGAGGTCGCTGAACTGACTAGTGCAGGCGCCTAGAACAAGCGGGCTTCAAGCTCCTGTTATGGAACTATCAGGACACTCGGGCGAGATTTTTGCAGCAAAGTTCGATCCTACAGGCAATCTGATTGCTTCTGGTGGAATGGATAGATCTCTAAGTGAGCGAGGAGCACTGCTTCATGAGCGACAACGGACTGACTTGGGTAGTGCTTTGGAGAACGTATGGCGATTGCGAAAACTACGGAATATTAAATGGCCACCGCGGTGCCATCCTGGACTTACAATGGTCACGCGACTCGGAAATTCTATATAGTGCATCGGCTGATATGCATCTCGCGAGCTGGGATCTGACATCAGGCACACGAATTCGCAGATATGTTGGACACGAGGAGGTTATCAACACCGTGGGCATCAGCAGACGAGGAGAGGAGATACTTGTAAGTGGTAGCGACGACTCGACAATCGGAATCTGGGACCCCCGATCGAAGAACGCCGTCGACTATATCCAGACCGAGTTCCCCGTTACCGCCATTGCTGTGTCTGAAGCTGGTAACGAGATATACGCAGGCGGCATCGACAACGATATTCGAGTATGGGACTTGCGAAAGAAGTCGGTGATATATTCGATGCTCGGCCATTCAGACACCATTACCTCATTGAGGGTTTCACCAGATTCTCAATCACTTGTCTCATACGCTATGGACTCTACAGTCCGAACATGGGATATCCGACCGTTTGCACCAACAGAGCGACACATCCGAACCTTTGACGGTGCGACAATGGGTATGGAGAAGAATCTTCTCGGAGCAAGCTGGGACTCAGAAGGCAAGAGAATTGCAGCAGCATCAGGAGATGGAACAGTCATGGTCTGGTCAAGCGAGACAGGCAAGCTCGCTTACAAGCTGCCAGGTCACAAGGGCACAGTCAACTGTGCAGAGTTCTCGCCAAACAAGGAGCCTATTCGTAAGTATTCTGCTGATCATTATCGAGGCGGTGAACTAACAAAGTCAAAGTACTTTCTGCATCGTCAGACCGCACAATGCTTCTTGGCGAGTTGAAATGAGGAGAATAGGCAATAAGCCAATATTCTAATCTACTACCCGTCCGCTCCCTGACATTTTGAATCACGAGATGCGCGCTCCCGTGTCAGGGCTCAGTATTCTGGTAACCTTCACGCCATTGAAGCTTGCCTTAGAGGGCGTACCAAGGGAAGCGCATCACCCTCACCATGGCTGAATAGTGTAGCCGTTAGGATGACGCAGGGAGCTTTGTGTAACTCTCTCCAATATTGCCAGGGAGCATGAATATTCAATCTGGGGAAGCCCTGGAGACGGCTAGAAAAGCGGATTACAGCTTGTACAAAGTTCTTGAGATAACATTGGGAAGGGTGAAGGAGGCGTTTATGGCTCGTATCAAAAGATGAGACATGAGCTAGGGGCACGCATAGATGTTTTATGCTATGTGCAAATAGTCGATTAATAGTAAGCCCTTGAAGAAACAAGCCACATCAAACACGATCAAAACTTGAGGGAGATGTTATCTTCCAATGAAGCTAGTCGTATGTAACCCTTCCTCTGACATTATCCAATTATGGTGAGGGTTGCAGCTGCATATAGCCAGAATACTTGGGTTTCAGGTACATACCCCTGGTTGGCTGTGAGGCACTCCAATCAAAATGCAACGTGCTTCAACACGAGACGGTTCAGATGCAACAAGACAAAAAAGCTCTGAAACTTACAAGTTCATGATAATTGTTACGATTTAAGCATAACATAAACTAATTGTGAAAATATGTGATAGCATCATCTGAGCTGAAGGTCGACAATAGACCTCCAGAGATCAGCCGCATATCGACTAGCTCTGAAGCCGGTTACCCCTGGATAGAGCTCGGACTGAGTACCTTGCCTAGTAATTTGTAGATCTCCACTTCCCACGTTTTTCCAACACGCACGGGACGTCCAATCCATCTTGCTAGAGCAACTGATCAACTGTAGCAGGTTAATTTCGTAGAAGCCAACCAAGTCCATCGCTGCAAACGGCTGTAATCACAATCTCAATCCCTGCTGTTTACCTCTGTCAACAGCTGGACTTGGGCTCCTCCTTGCAGAAGGGGATATCCCTGACGCGGTTTGTCCCTTTCGGAGGACCCGTAGGCTAAGGTTTATGAACATGGGTCTATGAACCTTTCAGTTCAATCAAGGGGTCGAAGAAGGGAACCTCGTGTGAAAACGACAAGACAAACGACGGGCCATCTGCCCACTAACATAATTAGATCATGACTGAAGCCGGGGCCATTTTCTAGTTTATCGAAACCTGACCCTCTTTTTTATTGTCTCTTGTCGCCGTCTTCGTTTGTTCCCTTTTTGCGGGTTGTTGTCTCAGAAAAAGTCAAGACAGGTTCTTGAGCCCTTTTGTTATTTACTTTGCATATCTTGTTCATTCTCTACTAATAATGAGCGGGACGGTACAAGTTTTCATGTTGAGCGTGTAGTTTTATCGTATGTTCTTTTTTATCTTCTCCCGTGGAGTTGAAAATTCACGATAGCGCCGCCTTAGTCGCATTTACCTGAGTCGTAACGGATCTATATACTGCCTCGGGTGCCCCGTCGAAATATGGACATGAACCGCTCCGACATGGAGAGGCTTCGTGCTGATCTCATACAACGATCAAGGATGGAGCGAGGTGGTAGTCCAAATGGAGGCCATGTCAACCTCGACGTCAATGTTGATGTCGAAGCTCAACGCAGTATACAAGAACCTCGCTCGAGTCCTGCGCCCCTATCACGATTGCTGAGTCGGAGAGAACCTGCTTCAATGACGGGGCAAGGTCAGCTCGCCGAGATCGAGAGCGTCAAGTCTCAAGACTCGAATACGAATCGCCCTGCAGGCTCTCGAAGATTTGTTTTACCAGGGTTCCTGCGAATATGGGGGCGCAACAACACCACACCACAATCCGACGATATTCGCAATGCTGCAGCTTCTCCGGCGCCGCTTCTACCCATCGCTGAACCTCTATCGCCGACGAGGCCGGAGCCTGTGGCTACACCTTCAGAATCGCATCGATCGCGACGCCAAAGACGACAACGAAGCCCTCCTCAAGATCCATTGGAAGCGCATCTCTCTGAAATCTTGGGTGGATCAACCATTAGGAGGCATCGAAGACGGAGGGAATACCATGAAAGAGAGCGCGATCGCCATAGGTCGCGAAGAAGTCATCAGCGACATCCCAAGTTCTTCCTGGGCTGTATACCATGGGTTCGATCGAGGCGCATGAGAGCACAGATCCTGAGGTGTTTGACTTCAGGCTTGTTTCTTATAATTCTCGTCACTGTCTGTAAGTCATGACCCAATTCTACCGCTTGCGTAATTGCGATGCTGATCAGGAATAGACCTCGCCCTCTCCATGACACACAAAGTCAACACGCGTGAAATGAACATCATGCTCATTCTTGTCGTCTTGTTCGCCGCCGCCTTCTTCTTCCATGGTCTTATTAGGCTGTGTCTCCTAATAATAAAAAGTAATCGCGAAGCCGCTGAGCGGGCAAACCGACCTCCTCGATATCGTGCGCCTCGATATGCCGTACCTCCTGTTCCCATTCCTGTTGTTCTTGCGCAGGATGAGGAAGCTGTCGGTATGGAGAGCGAAGCGACAAAGACACAACCACCAGCCTATGGGCGATGGCGCGAGACAGTGGTATGTATTGATCTTGTAAACATTGACTTGGTCATGCTAACATTCTGCAGCGAGTTGATCCAGATCGCTTGTTCTGGCAGCGCAATGAGGCCGTGGACCTTTCTCAAATAAGGCCTAATACTCGAGCCGGTCCCAGGCCACCGTCGTATGTGTCTGAGGATGGTATATCGTATGTAGTCGAGGCGCAGCCTCGATCAACAGCACCAACAACTGAAGTACCTCTACCAACACATCCATCAGAGCTTGGTAGAATGGCTAGGGTACCAACCGAGTAGGAGTCATTAAGGGACAATTTCACAGCGCATAATAGCGAGCAATATGCATGGTTTATATGAAAGCGAAGACACATTTGAAGACCCAGAGCCTCTCAGAGGCATTGTTAAATTCAGCGTACATGAGTATCTGTTGCATTGTATCACATATTAGCGAAGTTTTACATAGTATTGCCGTTAAGAGGAAATTAGAGGTTAGGTTATGAGATGCCCGCCAGATAGGAAGAAGCAATATTACAGACTTGTTCTGAGCTGAAGTTGCTCGTGTTGGTCTATTGGTTATTTATTAGAGACCCAGTCACAGTGATACTCAGCAGGTGGTGGTTGCTCAATTCGGCGATCAGGTTATCCCTCTCGTTTGAGCAGGGGATAATCATCTCGCGGCGAGTCTCGGAAGAGGCGTGGAGTTGCCGGGGTTTGATATCACGCGGTTATATCCCCCTGCGACCTGCATCTGCGTCTGGAAATCAGAACTTCTCAAAAGAAGGGTTCAACCTAATTTCAACTTGGAACAAAGACCGTATTAGAGATGACATTCTGTTGAAGCCATCTGTATTCTACGTTTGCTTGATAGGCCAGTTGGAGAATAAGGTTGCTTAACTGTATCACGTGAACACCTTAAAGTGAACCAGTGCAGTGCTTCATTAATTCGCTTGGCAGGCACAGAACAGCCACGGCCAGATGGGAAACCATCCTTCTTCCCTAGTCCAACTCCCAATCTTTCCTAAAGCAGAGAGGATCGAGTTGAGATGTGAAGGGGAAAGGTTAGTCCTGATTGGAGCGTGGACTCGACCCCAGTCAGTTGGCTTCTCTGCCCTTCGTCCTTTTAGTTCAGCGCGTTTAGAGCGTGTGATGGATGGTAAGCGAGGGTGAAGGGAGACTGAGTTTATGAGAATGAGTTATTCTTGACAGTGATGAACTCAAGTTGAGTGAGTTACGTGAGTCTGCTGTCTACAGTCACATATGTAGTTTCTTCCATAACTATTCAGAGCTAGAGCTTCAGTGGCTGTTACACAACTTACCTTATCCATTCCACCGAGGCACTTCAATACCAACTCCATTTCCCCTCCCCCTCCACTCCCTCTTAACTACCTAGTCCAAAAGTCCTCTTTCTTGGCCACTGTACTCCCACTTCAGTTCAGTTAGTCCAGTTTAATTAGGTGTCGAGCCGCTGAGTGAGCCTGAGTCGAGGTCGCCCCCTCCCCACATCCCAACATCCACAATCATCATAATGGATCCCGTTTCCGTCCTGATTCGACTCGTTTGTGGGTGGTAACTCGACTTAGGCCTCGTTAGTGTCAGTCTCGGGGGTCGGGGTTATCCAGTCGCATGGTGAAGAAATGGCAGGCAGTGTGTCATTCGCTCCTTGTGCTGTGTGTGCCCGCGGTAGCTCCCCTCATTTTGAAAAAATTTTAATTCGAGAAATTATTCCCATTTTCCCATTCCGTTTAGGACAAAACAAAGAACCATACATAACGAATACAATTTCTCTTTGGTGTTGAAGTGCCCTTTTCCGGTGTCTCGATACCTACTTATTCGTACCTTTGTTCTACAAAATCCACTTATTGGATCATCGTTATTTTCACTTTTCCCTTTCCTTACTCTACCTACCCATCAAGCTCCCTCCGAGTCCATAAAGGTATGTTGATGCTAGAAGCGTGCTGCATTGCGGTTTTTGGTTTTGTGCTGCTGCTGTGTGTTGCTGCCCCTCCTTTGCGCGACAACAGCGCCCATATTCGAGACGCCTCGCCTATCGCAAATATCGAAATACTTTTGGCCCCCGTTCTCGAATTTATCGAATACATTATCAATATCGTTTTTTGTTGCGATCCGAATCTCGTTCCTCGCTCTCAGATCCGTCGATGCAAGAAATCCCTCGTTTGAAGCTTTGGCCTCACAACAACCCACTTCCAAAAGCCTTCCGTATTTTGGCCTCCGTGTACGACCCGATATTCCGGCGTAAGCTCCGGTCTTCAACGGGCCGCGTCCGAACTATATCGTTTTATATCTCGCGGCTCTCTCGAGAGCTCTGATCTTGGTGTTGCCCCTCGGCATACTCGAAGTGCGGGGTTGACGATATGGGACTGTCAAAGCTTATCATATGACAATACCAATTGGACAATCGCTTTGTACCGACCTTCAACATCGGAACTGAGTAAACAAGACCAGTGGTAGCCTCAGCGATATCTGCGCGACTACGAAACTCATGGCGATCCGTAATACCCCTCATGTCGCCGTCGACCTTGGGTCCCATACCTTATAAGGACGTCTTTAACCTCAGCCAATGAACATGTTGTCATTCCATGTTGGACCAAAGACACAAACGAACATGCCGTTGCGATCTACCCTGGAGCTGCGACGGGATCTCCATACTGGCGACTAAACAACAACAGATACACAGCAGCAGCAGCACAATGCGCAACCGAATGTTGTGCTGAATAGTGTTACTAACTTTGCTCAGACCTATCTTCAAAATGTCTTCCCTCTCTCGACGTGCTTGCTACAAGTGTGGCAATGTTGGCCACTACGCTGAGGTCTGCTCTTCTGCTGAGCGTCTCTGCTATAACTGCAAGCAGCCCGGTATGTGCCACTGCTGTGTCAAGACAGACTTGATCTAATTTACAAAAGGCCACGAGTCCAATGGATGCCCTCTTCCCCGAACCACTGAGGCCAAGCAGTGCTACCACTGCCAGGGTCTCGGTCACGTCCAGGCTGACTGCCCTACCCTCCGCCTGAGCGGTACTGGCACCAGCGGCCGCTGCTACAACTGTGGCCAGCCCGGTCACCTTGCTGTATGTGATGATGTTACCTTGAATAATGAACATAGCTGACTGTAATAGCGCGCTTGCCCCAACCCTGTTGGTCCTACTATGGGCCGTGGTGCTCCCATGGGTCGTGGCGGCTTCCCCGGTGGTTACGGCCGTGGTGGTTTCGCTGGTGGTCCTCGCCCTGCCACTTGCTACAAGTGTGGTGGTCCCAACCACTTTGCTCGTGATTGCCAGGCTCAGGCCATGAAGTGCTATGCCTGCGGCAAGCTCGGTCACATCTCTCGGGACTGCACTGCTCCCAACGGCGGTCCTCTCAACACTGCTGGCAAGACTTGCTACCAGTGCGGTGAGGCTGGACACATCTCTCGTGACTGCCCTCAGAAGAACGCTCCCGGTGTTGGCGAGATTCCTCAGGAGGTTGATATTGGCAGCGTTCCTGCTCCTCCCGTTGCTTCCATCGCTCCCGTGGCTTAAGACAATACTGGAGTCAGCTGTTGGTGTATGCCCTTGGTGACGTATGTCCCAACAGCGGTCCAGAGCGTCGGTCTGGGATGGCCGACACTTTTGCTTTTTAACAGTTGTTCTTTTTGATGCCGACACGTGAACATATCACTACATCCTTACTCTCAAATTATTTCTTTGTTTTGGTTCCTGTTCTTTGATCCGAAGCATGCATTTGCCAGCATCTCTTGTCTGGCCTCGACTTGCATGGCATTTTCGGTCCGTCCGAATTCATCTTCGAACCTCTTTTTTATCTTTCACTTGAGCAATGCCACATTGTTCCAGCGGTTGCGCATAGCCGATACAGCATTGTTGCTATTACGACCCGCGAGGAAATGTCGGTACTTGACAAGGAAAGATTTCTAGCAACGAATTTCCTTTTTCCAACATTCACCTAGACTTGTTTGCATGGATCCTTGGTTACTAGGGGGTCTCTGAACGGCTTCTCCGTTATCTGGCACCTTTCCTCAGATACAACTTTGGATCATTCACCCAAGGACTACTACTACGATTTGAACGACAGACGCTGTCACGTGGCTCTTAACGACTTTCGAAAATTACGGCACCCTGCGAAGGATATACCCCGCGAGGCGATGTGTTGGTTGTTGAGCTTGGAAAAGAAAAGCGCAGAGACTCAGGCTTTGATCAGTGAAGATGTCCCCGCTAAGTTGCGGGTGAGATTAAGCCTCGGGAGAGCTTGTGTTGTCGCCTTGCGGCAGAAAAGACCAGTGGATGCGTGCGTGAGAGTGGTGGGCTGAAGGCCAGATGATCAATGATCATAGGGGATAGGATGCTGTTTCTTGTGGGCAACGGACTTCTGATTGCAATGACGCATGAGGGATTCGTTCGATGCTGAAGATGGCATCCTGCAGAACGGTAAACAAACAGACAAGCAACACAGTTTGTGAGGACAGAAGCCTTTGAGGTACTGTGACTTCCTTACTGATGGCTGTTTGCTTGTGCTCATTGTTTTGGCGTGGCTGATGGATGAGGAGGGGAGGCTGCAGTGGTGGTTAGTGACAGACGCGCAAGATGCGGCGAGAAGAGTTGTAAATGATTTGATACGCACCCATAACCCCCAATGAAGCGAAGTGGCATCAACGAAGCAGACTGTGTGTGGCGAGATGTGTTGATGATTGAAGATTGTATTGTATGAGTATGAGCATGAGTACAACGACTGGCGTTATGTTTGTCACGGCAATGCCTTGTATTGGTATATGGGACAGGAGCATAATGTCTCGGCGTTTGGGATCATGATTTTGGACGGTTGGTACACGAGTATGAATAATCCAGTAACTAATCCTGCCAGAGCCAGGACTCGGCAGGTTGTTTTTGTTAGGTATGGTATAAGGTATATTGACCTGAGACGATCAGAGGTATAGGCATCAAAGGACAAAGAACACCAACACTGGTAAGGCTAAGATGAAAGAGCGTTGTCCTTCTGTTTAACATTGTTCAAGATTATGAGTATATTTCACCTCAATAGCAAAAAAGCGATTCTAGTATCATTGTAGTATTGTTCATCTATTCCCAACGCTTGCAATGAGTTGATCATATGCATTTACCATAAATTATTCAATTACTCCCTTACCCAACCCGTATAAAGTACCCATCAATCATCATTTTTGTTGGTATGAAGTCCTCCTCTAATACTGGCAGATACCGCCAATCTCATCATCCATAGTCCACGACCCAGCGAGGCCTTTAATCTCCACATCTTCCGTCAGGCTAACATCATCCTGCAATGTCTTCCCCAAGAAGAAATCATTCCTCCCCTCCGTCTGCATCTTCCTCTTCATGAACCGCCTCGTCCACTCCTCAACCGCCGGCTCGCCCGTCTCATCCCTCGCCTGCTTCAAGAACGGGATAAGAGCCGTGCCGCCCGTGCCCTTCTGGTTCTCTTTGTTCTTGCGCGATGCGACTGCGAGGTTGAGTTTGTTGCGGGTCACTTCGGGACTGCGGGAGCGGCTGCGCGCGCGGACTTGTCTGGAGGGGTTGATGATGTAGCGTGTTACGATGGCGATGTGTTTATCGCGGAAGGCGCTTAGCATGGCGAGACAGGCGTCGTAGGCGAGGCAGAGTTGTTTGTCTGAGTGGTGGGATTCGACGTACTCGCGGATGTTGGCGACGTTGGATACGTCGTTGAGGAAGCGGGCGTGAGGACCGGGCATGTAGCGTCTCATCTCCATGATGAAGTTGTGTCGGTTCGCAGCACGGCCACGATCGCTATCAGAAGAAGGATCACGAGACTCGCCTGTTGGGCGGTGCTCGATTCCAAGAATGATATCAAAGAACTGGATCAGACTGCTTTGAGCGTTGCTGCCACCGCTGTATTGTCGATATTCCTCAGTGCCAGAACCATCTTCGTAGATGACACCATTGGGGAGGCCAGCCTCTGCCATGTTCTTGCTTCCAGCAAGGAAAGGACGAATTCGGTGATAAAAGATGGTAGGATCGCAACTCTCGTGCATCCTCTGAAGAATATTCGTCAAGTCTGTGAGTCGCTCTGCGAAAGTGCGCAGGCAGCGCGTAACAGCAGCACTGTCTCCATGACGAGCAGCAGCAATAGCCGTCAACATCAAAGGAATGATCGGCGCACCACGAGCCTCGATGGCCACTGAAACAAGGTAGAACCACGATTCATCAAGAGCTCCAGTATATGTGTTTAGAGTGGCGAGATTCTCAAGGTTATCGATATCCTCGTCAACAAAGAGGGGTTTAAAGTTCCAGAGACAAACAGCAGCATAATTGGCAACAGGCGGTACTTCCAGATGCTCAGAAATCTCCAATAGCGGAACGGAGATAGATGCTGGAAGTCTATCTGAAGGCGAATCACCACCCCAGATATATCCATGGGCCATGAAGCCTAGTAGCGAATAGGCACGTCGCCACTCGGCGTCATGCTCGAGACCAATTGTCGACAGAACTGGTAATCTGTCGATAACACCGCGTAGTCTGCGGCTGAGAATAAGAGCCTGGAGGTTTGCGGCGATGGCCTCCCATTTGTTGTAGTAAGGATCCGGGAGACGTGTTAAGGGAAGAGTATCCGGGAGGAAGCCATGAGTTGGCGAGATGCCGTACTCAGCTAGGACTGGAATGGAGGGAAGCATTTTAGATAAAAATCTCCTCTAGAAGTTGTTGAGAATTGTGAAGAGGAGAAGTCACAGGCTGAAACAGAGAATCAGCAGATGCGAAGGAGCCGTGTTCCGGGAACCGGAGACGGAATAGTGGGGCCGCTCCGGAAGGATCAGATCAGAGAAAAAATAACAACGGTGCTTCGAAAACTCTGGGGTAGTTGAATCCAGGCCGGTAGTTGTGAAATAATGGATATGATGGAGAAACAAAGAAAGGACACTGCTTAAAAAAACCCGGGGATAGAGGATAGACTATGAGGGTGGTAAATGACTCTTCCTATGTTTTCTCGTGCTAGTTTCTGCGGCGAAACGGTTGAGCAGAGAGCATGATTGGCTGATTCGGATGAGTGGACAGTTGCGAAAAGAAAATGGAACCACCGTAAAGGTTCTAGACGCCACATTGATGCAGAAGAGGGTTTGATTAGCGCGCATACTGTGTTTTTTGACTTATAGATGCCATAGAGGTTGCGGAGGGACCGGGTTGTCTGCGGACGTGAAGCCCGGATCTTTCTCCGTCTTCGGCGGATTTGATGATGAACATGGTGCTTGGATTTGTAATTTACACTTACACGTGATGCTTGGTTTGGGGCTTTTTAACGTTGATGGGAGGGCATTATTAATAATTGATGTGATTGCGAAGGGTGTTGTTGAGTTAGAGTTGAGTCTCTGAATGGTTGATCTTCGTTACCCTACAGCTACAGGGAAGTGTCTCGGTTTTATTGCCGGCGCGACGATCACGTAGCTAATCCTCTAGGTAATGGCATCTTACCCTGTTGGTGGTTGAGTCACCAACGGCCAAGTCGTTATTTTCTTAGATATGTTTCAGACGTGTTGGTGGAAAGCGACAGGTGATGGCTTCAACAACCCGAAACTTAATCGTTGTGCGACAGAGGTTATTCGGATCATGGCTGGTTTGACATAACCTCCATACGCTCAGCTAAGAAGCGATAAAGTTGAGCAACGTCATTTGAAAGTACCGCATGCCAGAGTTTTCCTGCTGAGTATTTAGAAATAGTGTTTGAAGACAGACTTGTACTTGAACTCACTCGCCCTCTCCAACTTCAAATGCTTCAGTTGGTGTTGAAGGTTGAAGCCTTAAGAAACCCCACCCCCACTATCCGCGGCTCGGGTCGATTTTAGGAAGGTGCGCGGTACGTACCCCATTACGTCGATTGTATGAGGTCCAACATGGAAGACGCACGAACCACCAACACCGAACCAAGCAAGCTACGACGACCTTGAAGGTCAACCTCAGATGTGAAGAGCTCCATCTTCCTCAACATCTCAATAGCAACTTGGGTTACTTGGCCAATAACACGATGCCTGTCCAGCAGCATGTGCTGAACTGGCTCTACAGCGTTCTCACAAGCGTACGTATCTCCTCTGTCTTCCCCCGCTCGTTCGCCAAGTTCAAAGAAGCTGACTCGAACGCGCTGCAGGAATATCACGATGTGAACCGTGCCTACAACGATGTTGCGCAGGCCCTCGACCGATTCCCCTCGCTGTCGCCGCGAACCGATGTGCACAGTACGTCCGCTTAGAGCTACCAGCCAGCTTGCGCTCTAAACTCCAGCTTGTCGCATTCGGATATTGACCCTCACCAGCGTTCTCCAATGGCGCCAATGCCTTGTTGCTTCATCTCTCGGGGACTCTCCCTGTTAATTTTCGCGGGACGACGTATCGCTTCCCCATTTCCATATGGGTACCACACGCTTATCCGCGAGAACCACCCATGATATACGTTGTGCCGACTGAGACCATGATGATTCGACCGGGACAGCATATCGATCCTCAGGGTCTGGTGTATCACCCATACTTGGTGGGATGGGCTGAATTCTGGGACGTACGTTGACCCCAAGCCATGGCTACCTTGTGATGTTCCGTTGCTGACAAGATGATCAGAAATCCAACCTACGGGACTTCCTCAACATCCTAACCGACATCTTTGCAAAAGAACCTCCAGTCGTAGCTCGGCAACAACAGGCCCGACCACCTCCAGCTCAAGCTAACCCAACACCTCCTCCTGTGCCGCCTCTACCTCCTGGCATAGGATCAACTTCGCGGCCCGCAACACAAGATCCGCATCCCTCAGAACAGCCGCGCCCTCCTCCACCACCCCCGAAGGGCCCTCAGACTACATCACCTGCGCAGACACAGTCTCAAAATGGACCGCCTTTACCTCCAATCCCGGGACGCTCCCAGGCACAATCTAACCGCATGTCACGGTACGACTCAGCTCCTCCTCTGCCACCTCAAGTTGGAAGTCCAAATGCACAGGATCCGAGATTGCCTCGCCCTCAGGAGCAGTATGCGACTCGTCATATACCGCCTGCTGGGCCGCCAATGCCTACGCAGCCTGGATATATGAACGATACCCAGTCGTTTGCGCCCCAGTCACAACAACAATGGCAAATGCCACCACAGCATCAGCAATATCAACAGCCTCCGCAACCTCCGGCGTGGACGGCTCAGGCAGCTCCGCCACCACAAAGCCCTGCAAAACCACCACCACCTCCTGATCTACTTGATGAGCCATTAGAGTTAAGTTTGCCAAACACTACAGTAGCGGCTCCTCCTATCCCGCCCAACCCCGAAAAGGATGCGCTGTTGCGACAGTTAGCTCAGACACTGTATTCGATAAGGATGCGCAGCCGGCAGCAAAACGACTCAAGCATGGCTGGTTTGCAGGCACAAAGAACAGCAATGCTGTCAGCGATACCAGCCTTCCAAGCTGAAAGTGGCCAATTGACACAATTGTCGAATGTCTTGACGTCAAACTCTAATATCCTACACGATGCTCTTCATAAAGCGGATGCAGTGATTGAAGGATCGAAGAGCCACCCTGTTCCGGATGTTGATGAGCTCCTCGTAGCTCCCACAGTAGTCGCAAACCAGCTATACACACTAGTGGCAGAGGAGAGAGCTATAGGTGACGCCATATTCATGCTGGGACGGGCTGTCGAGCGCGGCCGCATTACACCAGCCGTATTTGCCAAGACGACGAGAACTCTTGCTAGAGAATGGTATCTGAAAAAGGCACTCGTGCGAAAGATTGGGCAAGGAATGGGCCTGGCCTCATGACGGGATACCATACGAGATTTGGATTGACGCAGCTCCCTTGCCAAGCGGGGGTTTAGTATTGTTCTTGCAGCTGGCAGCCGGGAAGAGCTCCAGGATTGGCATCGTGCATGGAGTAGCAATATGTGGCCAGGCACTGGGCAGAATACGACAAGCAAGAGGCGGATTAACTTACTTTTGAAACGGAGCCAAACGATTGAGACGACCGGATAGCTGGATGCCCGTGAAGTCTATCTTGCGATCTCAAGCCATCGACACGGCGTATAGGTCCCAATACGGTTGAGAAAGACTGCGCAGATTCAAAGGCCAATGATCGAGACCAAAGCGGAAAACTAACCCCTTGGTATCAAACTGGACCCCCATATCAAATTCACTCCCACTCACTCCATACATGACGGCAATTGGCGCGCACGGAGTCAGGAACACGGGAGAAAGGAAACGAATCCGTCGCTTGAACCGTTAGCTCTCGACCTGTCAAGATATGCACGGATTGATCTCCTGCACCGAACGAGTCTAGCGGGCTCAGAGAACAATACTAAGCCTCAAAACGCCACGAAATGCAAGAACAATACTAAGACCAACCTCACACCCACCGACCTTGGCATTCTTGGTTGAGTGTGATAACACCCTTTGAATACAAATCCTGTTCCTTGACTTTTGCAGTGCCTAGAGTGCTCACATTCTTCTTGCCGCTGACAATATCTAATTACTCCTTGCTAGCTTGACTGTTTGTTCTTCAAGACCGTTCTCGCCTGGCTCATCTGTGTGATCTGTTTAACCATGTTGCCACTTTCTCATTCTCTTCAACGTTATACAAGACATCCCTTCTCACTTCACTCCCCTTTGCTCTCTCTTATATATATCTTGAAGAGCTCAGACCTCTTACTTCGTTGGCTCGTGAACTATATCCATCTTTGCCACGTTGAGATCAATCTCTACCAGCAACCCTTTCACTTTCACTTCACTCTTTCACTACCACTATCACAACGCAATGTCGACCTTTGACCCGTTTACGCAGAACGTCACGTTCCTAGCAGCAGATGGAAACACCACCATCAGCATCCCCGTGATGCTCGTTGACGAGATGCGTCGCATGATGGTCAACACCGTCATCAACTATGCCACGCAGCTCGGCGCCTGTCTCGTCATGCTCGTCGTTCTCCTCGTTATGGTCCCCTTCTCCAAGTTCCGCAGGCCCTTCAACGCCCTCCAGATCATCAGCCTCGTCATCTGCTCGTGCAGAATGGTTCTGCTCTGTATCTGGAACATCTCCAAGTTCGCCGACTTTTACCCCTTCTGGTCTCACGACTTTAGCCATATTCCTCGCAGTGGGTATGCACCAGCCATCGCGGCCAATATCGTCTCGCTCCTGCTCGTCATCTCGGTTGAGACGATGCTCATGAGCCAGGCTTGGACGATGGTTAAGCTGTGGCCGAATATGTGGAAGTATATTATCGCTGGTCTTTCACTCGTCATTTCTCTCATGACCATCTGTGTGAGAATTGCTTTCACGACTGTTCAGAACAAGGCGGTTCTCGACACAATTCCGCCGTGGCACATGCTCTGGCTCATCAAGTGGACGGTCATCATGAACGTGTCTTCCATCTCATGGTGGTGCGCCATCTTCAACATCAAGCTCCTCTGGCATCTCATCTCTAACCGTGGTATCCTGCCATCTTACAAGACACTCACCCCTATGGAAGTCCTCGTCATGACCAACGGTATCTTGATGATCATCCCAGGTGAGCTTCCCTCCCAACCCCCTCAAGAAACCACTCACTAACAATCCGCAGTCATCTTCGCCTCTCTTGAATGGGCTCACTTCGTCGACTTCGAAGCAGCATCCCTCACCCTCTCCTCCGTCGCCGTCATCCTCCCCCTCGGCACCCTCGCCGCACAACGCATCGCCGCAAGCAACGCCAACAGCGCCCAATCCTCCGGCGCCTCCAGCGGCCCCAGCTCCTTCACCGGCTTCAAGGCACCCAGCTTCAGCACCAACCGCAGCGGCGCCACCGACAGGCCTCACGTCTCCGTGTACGCCCGCTGCGAAGCAGGGACTTCGTCTCGTGACCACATCAACCCTGAGGATGTTGAGCTCGGCAAGATCGACGGTGACCACGTCCGGGTTGAAAAAGCCTTCTTGCAACGTGAAGAGCGCATCTAGGCCACCCTTTCAGCTTCCACAAAATCTGTTTTTGGGTAATGGTATAACACGTTCATGTTTTCGACCAACACAAAACTTCCAGCGCGGCGTATCGGCACAAGTTGCTTTCATCATTTTTACTGTCTTCTTAGCGAGCAGCTTTCATACCCAATGCGGTTGATGATGCTTGAGATAACTCGCATCCTACTTTCTTTAGTTTATGGTATCTCTTTTGACTCGATGGCTTTTAATCAAGGACGATACTATCCGTGCCTTGCTTCTTCTTTAGTTAAAAGACGGATAAGCGCCCAGGCGCACAATAGCGATGAATACATTCAGCTTGCCAACCCCGCTTTGTCTACTGTGACGTGCAATGTTAACTTCAGAGTCTTATGCTATCAGCTGCAAGGTAAGACAGTCTGAACGTGATGTGAGTGATTGACACTATACACTGTATACCAGCTACCATCCAAGCCCGAGTCGCACCAAGATAACATACCCAAGCCTACTCCTTCATCTGGAACTTGTGCGATGAGTCATTTGTCTACTCACTGCGGCCTCCTGAAATCTTTCTGGCTTTTTCCTTGCACAAACTAACAAGTCGCTTCAGCTCGTTCACACGTACCGGCCGAGGTTGCTCCAACTCGCAGACTACCTTGGACACGAATGGGTTATGTGCGGGTACACTTTGACGATCATCCTCAAGAAGCTCGATGAGTTCAAGTTCCTTTTCAATATCGGGTAGAGAAAACCGGTTTGCTGCTCGGGAGAGGGCATGCTTGGTGTGAGAGAACCGCCTTTGAGGTTTTGCAAACAAAGGAGGCGGCGCTACACTAAGTCCAGCCTCGCCATCCATGTTGAAGCCTGCTTGGGTGATGGAACTTCGAGGGAGAGACGATGGCTTTTCTAGTGAAAGAGGCGAAATGATTTCGTTGGTGAGGAAAGTTTGGCCGAGAACGGGCTGGCCGGGAATAGCATCAATTGAATGGGGTGATAGTGGCTCGTCGTTTGCAGACTCAACAGCCTGACCATCCTGCACCACAGTATCCTCATCAGAGCCCCTAAGTTGGGAGGGGGCGATATCTCTCGAACTTGTAGTGCTCCATTCTGATGGTATCCTTCGACAAGATGTAGAAATTCGTCGAAGGGTGCCCTTGAAGGTCCTCAAAGGACCAACAATAGAACTCTTTCGCTTGTTGATCTTGAACGTAGACTGCTTACCAGTCTCAATTGAAAGGGTAGAATCGAGTGAAGGAGCTTGGCGATCAAGGGACTCAAACAAGTCGATCTTTTGTTTCAAAGGTGAAATGTACTTCTCCGTGTTACGCCGACCAACAGGAGTTTGTGGACTTTCCACCGCAGCCAGACTCCAACGAGGAGCATAACTTTTCGACCTGAATTTTGGCGCATTGAATATTTCGGACTCCGAAGAATCGGAGTATCCCAGAAGAGGATGCCTTGATGGCGAGCTAGGCGCCTCGGTCTTGGGGAGGATTGACTCGCGCCGTTTGATATCAAGAGGTGCAACAGGGGCCATTGGCTGATCCTTCAACTGATCAAACTGCTTCCTGAGATTGGAAATTCTAGAGCGTGGTAGGCTTGGGAGACTCGGACTGCTTTCTTTCGCATATCTAGAAGACATGAGACCGCTGTTATTGCTCGGAGGTTGACTGAGAGCATCATAGGATCCACGCGATTTTCTTCGAAGGCCTGAACTTCCTACAGAGACTGTATTTGACAATGAAGATGCTATCTTGCGAGCATTTCGCACCCAGCCATTATGTCGTGTCTCTTCGATGAGGATGTTGTTCTTTTCAACAAAAGCATCATCAAGAGCATTGTCAAGCCTGAATCGACTCGTAGATGCCGCCTGCACACATGTTGGTGTTACTTCGGTGTATTGAGACTTGATGTAGCTTGGACTCGCATCAGGCGCACTCATGACGAAGCTGCTACCCTTGAAAGAAGCCCATGAGTCATCTGGTCGATTCAATGGAGATCGCCATGTGCTAAAAGGATCATCGGAAGCCAGGAGTGTCCGAGGCGAAGGAACAGTATGGGACGTGGATGGGAATGTTTTTGCAACGTGCACTGGATTCGGCGTAGTGGGAGCATCGTCTGCTTGTGGTTCAGCGGTTGACCGTCTTGTCTTGATCGATTGCCAACTTTTGGAATGAGCCAACTTCGACGGCGAACGAGGAATAGAAGTACGGGTGGGACTAGAGGCTTCTATTTTTATCAGACAGTCAATGATTTCCTCCAGAAGATACACCCGAAACACATACGCGCCTGTTGCTCTGCAGCCTCAAACATCATTCGTCTCTCTGCCACAGACTTTTGCCTTGCCTTTAAGTCCGTATTTCTAGTCGAGATTACAGGCGGCTGGGCACCAAAAGTTTTTACTCGACGGGTACGAGGGGGTTCTTGGCTTGAAGGAACGAAACGACTGGACGAGACATGGCTGGAACCGGTAGAACCTCTTTCTCGTATTCTTGTCGATGCATGAGATGATGGCTTCGAGGCTTTTGATGACGTTTGCTCAATTGTTGAAGTTACCTTGATGGCAGAGGCGGGCTTTGTTTTTGATGAAGGGGGAGGAGGGCTGCCGACGGAGGAGACTGCCTCAAGGACTTCGAACTTGGAGAGAAGCTGGGCAAACTTGCTGCTGGTCAAACTGCGGGTATATGAACTTTCGGAGACAAATTTGCGTGGTGAATTCTTGCGAGAAGGCGAATGCGTGCTCATGATGGCGGCTGAGGCTGTGATAGTGATAAAGAGCACGTCTTGATGGTATGATATCAAGAGAAAGTGTCAGATGTCGATGCCGTCAAAGTCTGTTCAAATGATGAGGATGAATCTGCCTGGAACAACATTGTAAAACGGCAAAGATGTCATGAGTTTGGCAGATAAAGACTGTAAGGCCATGATCGCAGATGGAAGGAGCGCCTTCGTCTGATTGCATGACCAAAAAGGAAAGTGCGATGGCGACGATGCACATGCCAATGTATACATCTCAATACAATAGGTAATACAGCGTTCAGAAACATGTCTCCAGTCTGTTGTGGTTAGCATAACAAAGGCGAGTCCTCATAGTACACGACCAGCCTCAGGAGCCAAACAGGAGTAGGGGAGACGTCTTATCATTTCCAACCCCGGCCATAACGGCCATGTCGATTTCTATACAGCCCATATCATAATGCCTAAATAAGGCACAGGCCAACCTTGCAATCTCATCGTGTCTAAACGTACACTGTCGCCAACTAATGTACAAGTATTTGATTATGTAGTTCATGAGGGATGCGCAATCACTACTCATGAATTTTTCCTCCTCTCCAAATTCTTGATCGCGTATCGTTGCGGCATCATTTACTGGCTGTCCAGGAATCAGTTCGTGTTCGTCGAGGCTCGCATGTCGAGGCAACTTACGGAGGCAGAAGAATCTCGCCCCAAGAGCTAGACAAGAATGTCACAACAGCCTATTCCTTGATCAGTACCAATTCACCCCCAGTGCAAGATCGCAAGACCAAGCTTACACCAAAGATGGCAATGCTGCGGACGACGGCGGCGTTGTCGGGAGAGGTAAGAGCGTCATAGGTGGAGCCGATGAAGCCCTTGGGGGCACGGCGGCTGCGAGGCTCAACTTGGATGCGCTTGGGAGGCATTGTGATTATATCGTCGGGTATGTGAAGTTTATCCGTTCGTGATGGCTCTAGGTCGAGAGGAGAAGCGGGCGCGTGGTGGCAGTTGATCTGGTCGTCGAATTGAAGCGAAAATTTCCGGGTCAGTTCAATGAAGCTTTTCCACTGATAGCGCGCGATAGCGGCTAAGGTCACATGACGCGCGCTTGTAAGAGAAGTTGAACGTCAACAGCAGAGATAGAAAAGCAGAATTTTATTAACCAAGCTATCTTAACAAGAGAATTATAGAGGGTCTCATTCAATTCACTTGAAAAAGTCTCGACTCGTTATCTCAGTTGTACTTATTGATGTTGATCCAGCTCCCACGGCAAAAACCGAGTATATCCCGAATCCGGCATTTACCCCACCATGACTGAGTATCGCCAACACCTTCGTCATCCTTATCGCAAGCTTATCTGAGCTGTAGACGGAGCCAGTCTCTTTCAGCGGACACTTATACAAGGTTCATTTAATTCTTTCAGAAATTGTGCTCATATTCCTTCAAGCCTCACGTAGATACACCAAAATCTCCTTCAGTATAAGTACACTCGTCCGCCCGTCGTGGTAAAGAGTGCAGAGCAACATTGCTTCACCCTCAGTGTCCCCGCCGTTCACTCTTTGTGCTTTCATCTCTCGACCCTGCACTCAGACAACACACTTCTCCAGAGAACAACACATATTATTAGCATGGAATCACCAGGCCCAGGTGGCTTCTTGCCAGCACCTGCTGGTGGAAGTCTCCCATCACCGGCCCCCTCATCAGCTTCATCATTCTCAAACATCCAAGGTCTTCCTACACCGAGGACAAAGGCCCTGAAGCCCAACTCAAGTAAAGAGTTCATGGTGCGACGTTACGCTGAAGAGCAGCTTCTACTAGTAACACGGCGATATGTCAAGAAGTTTGGCAACCCAGAACCCGGCGACACAGTAGTGGGATATACTAGGTTTGGCGAAGTATGTCGAGATCTCGATAGCATCACCAATATCTTATGGAAATCAGGCACTCGTAAGTCACACAAGGTCCATGTATTGATATCTAGAACTAAGAATTTGCAGCATCGCTCCAAATACCCTTCTTATTACGTCTCACAAGTGACTTTACCCGATATGTCCGTTCATTCCCCCCAGCACCAAAGGCATCTTTCGCAATACTCCGCAAACTAGATCACTGTTTCGCAAGTCTTCTCTCCGGCCAAGACATCGAAACTCACGAGACGTTACCTGGTTTTGAGAATGGATTACGTGGCGGCATGACAACAACAGAGATGATCCGCTGCCGAAGTTTAGTTGACCAATGTCGCGTCTTGATGGTGGAAGTAATGCGAGATCCAGCAGAAGAAGACGAGGAAGATGAAGAAGCAGAGACAGACACCGACACAGACGCGGAAGAACCTGGGATCAGGGGATGGGGAGGCGTGGAGGACGATGATGAGATGATGCTCCAGCTTGATGCGGCACGGGTCTTTGAGAAGACGATCGTGCAGCTTAATGAGAGGCTCGGTGATCTGGAGCCATTGCAGATGTCTGCTGATTGAGGTGTTCTAAATACAGAAGCACTATATTCTGGAGATTCAGGTGTCGCGTTCAACGAGCTGAAGTGACTAGTTTCAGGCATGATCATGCACAGATACGAGCGGAATGCCTTTGAACCGCATCTTGTGGGGTGAGCATTGATCATGGAGCTTGGCTGCAGGACCAAGGTCTAGGGTCGTGTTTCGCGACGAGAGAGAAACCAGCTCTTCTATAACATGGGGATATGGGCTTTGATAAGGTTGGTAGATCAGTGGGGGATGAAGCGAATGACGCTGGCGCAGAGGGTTGATTGTCAAGATCAGGCGTGGTATTTGATATCCGAGAATCGTGGCAAATCTGAGACGAATCAGTCATTTCTACAATTGCTGGATCATGGCTTGATAGTTATTTTTTAGTTACCTTGCTCAAGTACAAGTGATGCTAAAACAAGAATTTACTTGACTGCATTGTCGCCTACGTTGCTGTTGCTGGGCCGTGAGCTGTCAATTGAGGCTGTGACCGGCCTCACCTGTCAAATCGTGAAACACAGCGCGTCGGAAATTTAATTACCAGTTCTCGACACTACCAAAAAGCCAAGCCAAGCCTCAGCAAACCCCCGCTGCTCTGAACATTTTGACTTTCCGAATCGTAGATCTTTGTTAATGATTGACAGTAGCATAAACTCTAACTGATTGTCTCACGGTAGCCGAGATGCACTTTTCTCGAAATGGTAATAAAGAATCGCGATATGAATAACCACCTGATGATCCTCTAAAAATACACTGACTGGATTATTCAGTATTGACCTGAATATGCATGTCTTCATGATCAAGATCAGACTGTAGCATGTCCTTGTTAGTCCCTCTCATCCCTGACACCTCCTTTCTTGAGCCGCGTGGGCTTCTTTTCCTCGTTGGTTAATGATTCTCACGGTTTTGTTTCATGTAGCTGCCAAGATCCAAGCACCATCCATGTCCACCACCAGTGACAGCTCACCAACGCAATCTTGATAAACAATTTCACAAAAGAAAAGACTCTTTTCTCTTCGGAGATGAATTTCTTGTCTGGTATGAATGGTCTGGGGTTCATATTGGCCGGCGAAAGCGAGAATGATATCCATTTTTTTCTTTGACCCCTGGTGTTTATTTCCGATGCCACTAGTTGGCCCCGGTTCATACGCTGCCACGCACGTTTTTCTGTGAAGAAAGTTATCATGGGCTTGTTGGGAGTGCATTATCTTATATAGATCAGGCACGAATGCGTTGTAAAATGCGAACCCGGCAGATCACGGTTGGTTACATGTGTGCTGCATCATCAACTATAGACCTGGCCTGTCAAGGTCTATATCAAAACTCCCCTAGAAGAGGCAAGACGTGTGTCCTAAATGACAAAAAGGCTTGGGCAAGTTTAGTGCATCTGTCCTAAATCACATAAAGATTTAGGTAAGTTTAGTGTAGGCTCAGTTAGATCCTAGGCTGGTTGATTTTGGTATCTAGCCTCTAAGTCAGATGTTTTCTTTCTCCCTGAGGACTCCTCCTCGACCACGAATCAACTCTGGAGCCAATGCTCAAAACATAGCGTCCTCTAGCCCCTGCACTCTCGTTTTGTGGCGGACCTATCCCGATGTGCTAGCTCCATTCCCATAAACCCATCACATCAAACCATCCAGTCATCCTCCTCCCGTCCCTGAACATCACCCGCCCGCCCAGCCTTTGATTCATGCAACACCATTCTACCCCATGTTCTCCATGCCCCTTTGGGCAACTAAGCCCCGAGGTGAACAGGAAACATCCGGTCCTCACATCTCGTTTCTGTCTCCCCTAAGATGGAGGACTCCACTCATAAGAGTCGTATATAATAACAATGCGCATGGAAACTCGTCTTGTCTTCCTCTCCACACCTGTCTTTCTTTCTGTGTCTTGACGTTCTTTTCTGACCTCTTTGCTTTCGAGATACGTGTGTCTCAAGCTTCTTTCGTTCCTTTTACATACATCGCCTTCTCCGGTTTCATTCCTTTAGCCCTGGAGGCATAACATTCTTTACTTGTGACATTTGTTCTCGTCCACTCCTTTAGACTTCAGTATCAAAGACACATTTTGCAGTTTCGATCAGTTCCAATCCGACTTACACGATGCTCAACTTCATCCCCATCATCGCCGGCCTCGCCTCTCTGGTCTCAGCTACCAGCGCCCCAACCCGCCCCGATCTCAAACTCATCTGGAAAGACGAGTTCACCGGGTGTCAAGGCTGCTCACCCAAGACAAACAACTGGAACACGGCCCTCAACATCAACTCAAACAACGAGCTCCAGGTGTACTCCACCTCCAACAAGAACATCCAACTCTCCGGCGGTGACACCCTCCAGCTCGTTCCCTGGAAGGATGGGAAGGGCGAATGGACCTCTGGACGTCTTGAGTCCAAGAAGGCTTTCCACGCGGACAAGAACAAGGCTCTTCGTGTAGAGGCTAGTATTCGCATGGGTGATTCAGCTCGTAAGCAGGGTATCTGGCCTGCCTTTTGGATGCTCGGTGATGCACTCCGCCACGGAACTGGATGGCCACTTTGTGGCGAGATCGACATTTTTGAGAGAGTCAACGGCGACTTGACTGGCTTCGGTACTGTTCACTGTGGCCATGAGGGCGGTGGTCCCTGCAATGAGCCCGAGGGTCTTGGACAGCGGGTCACTATTCCGGATAACGAGTTCCATGCTTGGTCCGTGGTTATCGACCGAAGGGCTAGCAGCTGGCAGGATGAGAAGATCACCTGGCTGCTTGACGGACAGCCCTTCCACAGCATTTCGGGCAAGACGCTCAACGATGAGGGAACTTGGGCTACTCTAGCTCACTCTCCCATGTACATTCTCCTCAACGTCGCTGTTGGCGGAACCTGGCCTGTAAGTTTCAATAATTTTAGTGTTTCAAGGTATCAGAAAGCTAATCGTATTATTCAGGGCAACCCTAACAAAGCCACCGAAGCTGGCTACAAGAACATGATGGAGGTCGCCTACGTCGCCGTGTACGAAACTACAAACTAGCTACCCTCATAACCATCAATTTTTCAAGCTTGTTGCAAAATTCTTCTGCCTGCCCTTGCTTGGCACTTTCTTCTTTTCTTCTTACCCTCACCCGTGTGAGTGTGAACGGCTATCGAGTGCCCTGAGACTGGTCTCGTGGTCAGCTCGACGGTTGTTTGCTGGTTCGAGCCCAGCTTTGTCTTGTTCCCATTTGCACTTTCTTATAGATTACGGATATCAAAAGTTCAATATCCGTGTAGCGGATCTGTGTAGATAGTTATTTGGATACAAAACAAGACTCACGACGTTATGACACAAACTCACTCCCAACTTAGCAATGTGACTTCTTTGCTGTGATGCTAAATGAGAAAATCCCATAACCGTATAAGCTCTAAGCGTCATATTTATTGCTCTTAGTATGTAGTCTGGTTTATGGTTACGGTAGGCGTCTGGAGAACAAGGTTTGTCACGAAGTGATCGATGGGTTAAGAAGCATATGAAGGGCCGGTCCGTATGTCAGCGCCCCCCTTTTTCATGCGAAATTGGGGAACTGGATACCATCTTTGCTCAAAGCATGTATAGCACCGAAAGGATCATCCTGGTAAAATACTCTGAGTTCTTTTTATCATCACCAATGGCGAACGGATGTGATCTTTAATACTCAACTAACTCTACGACATATTCACTCGCCGACATTAGGAGGACGTTAAGATCAAGTCGAGGTAGTGGAGGAAACTGTGTCAATATTGAACAAGCCTGCCAAGTCTTTTGTAGCCAGTTGTCGCTGACAAGAGGCTATCTATGTGTCTAAATATATACGATGAAGATCTAATATGTACAACAAGGGTCGAACACCTGGTCCAGGATGCCATGCTATACAATGACAAGCCTGCTCATGAGAGGATCCCTTCTGAGACGTTTTATGGTCTCTTCCACAACCGATGGATCTACCATCTAGTTGGGGACGCATTGAGAGTAGTACTCGTTCTGCTTGACACACTTGCTTCCAGTAGCGCAAGCGAGGTTGCCGTTGGGATAAGCGGACTTGGAACCGCCACACTGGTAATAGGCAGGGACAACAGAGGCCTTGGCGGTGGCGTCAGTCTTGGCCGGGCAGCTTCCTCGGGTTTTGGTTCCACGGACCTTCTGGGTTGTCTTGGGCTTGTTGACAGGTTGAGCGGGCTTGGTAGCAGCAGGCTTGGTGGCGACAGGCTTGTCGGTCTGGGGCTTCGCAACGGGCTTGGTAGGCTCGGGCTGGGCGGCAGCCTTGGTGGAGGACTTCTGGACAACAGGAGCGGAATCCTTGGTCTTCTGGGGCTGAGTGGCGGCAGCAGCGGAGGTGGTCTTCTTAGCGGAGCTGGAGGGCTGGGGCTTGCTGGCCGAGGTATCACCCTTGAAGGCAGGGAAGCTGGAGTCGTCATCACGCTTGCATCCACTGATATCGAGGAGAGCCTTGGGGCACTGAACCTGCTCAAAGGTGAAGTCAGGGTTGTCGGCGTTCTCGAACCAGTCGAATCGCCAGTGGCAACCGTCCTTGAGAAGCTCGGGGTAGCTATCACACTCGCTTCGGGAGGAGATACCGCCGTACTGGGCACCGCCGAGGGCCTTGCCGAACTCAGAGGTGCAGCCGTCGAAGATACCGACACCACCGCCGGGCATCATGAGATCGAAGTGGTTGTCGCCGAGATCGCCTCCAGTGTTGGTGGACTGGACGATCATCTTCTTGCCCTTGACGGGACCAGTGGTGAAGGTCAAACTAGAAAGAGTCAGCGTGTTGTAAAGATCTATGTGTGAAAGAGACTGACGCATAGCAAGCGCAGCACCAGCTGGCCTCGGAGCCACCGGAGATCTTGGTAGCAGCGAAACCGTAGGCAAGCTCATCGTTGACGGCCCAGGGAGAGTAGTTGGTGCAAGCATAAGCAGAACCACCACCCTCACAACCGTTGACAGCGTTGGTGTTGGAGATGGGGTTGTCGTTCTTATCACAAGTTAAAGCAGGGGCGTTGACAGCAGCCTTTCCGCTCCAAGAGCAAGAAGGCTTGCAGCAATCCCAGTATCGAGTAGAGTGACCGCTTCCAGAAGCAGCATTCACGGCGAGAGGGCCGGCCAGGGCGAGAAGAGTGTAAGATCGCATTGTTGCAAAAGTTGGTTTGTTTAAAGAGTGACTGTTTTGAAAGAGAGTGTATGTAATTCTAAAGAATGAATGAAGTGAATGAATGAGAAGGCAGTGCTCGAGTGTCCAACAACCAGAGTATCGAGACGCAGACCTCATCTTATATACGACCGCCCAACCCTCACTCCCGCGTATTCAGCCTATGCTGCGCCGTCAACTGTCAGATATCATGAGCACATTTCGTCCAAGTGGTCTGTTGGTCTAGGTCAAACTAGCGCAGGTACAAATTCAAGGATCACAGAAAGTCAAGATGACAAGCTGATGGTGGTGCAATGATTGGAGCTAGTCAGCATATCGATGCAGGTCGGGAGCGGGAAACAGATCCTCCACTAATAAGACGTCTAGAAGCTGGTCTGACGGACAAGGGACGGCAAGGCTGGACCGAACGAGTGAGAAATGAAGTCTAGGAGACTTTGGTTTCAGGAACAGTTGTGGGGAAATTGACAACGGTCTCTCGGCCGTCTCTCCCGAGATTGGGCCCGAGTGGCAGGGATAGAGATTGGAGGTTGAACGGAGCAGACGAAGGCGATGGTTCTACAAGTGGTAAAGACTGGCTGCACGATACAGGTGGTTAATAAAATGATGCCGTTTATACCGTAGACGCTGGAAATGAGATGAATTCCTTCTAGAATCCTCTGGAGGTTTAGCGCTGGGGGGGGGGGGCAGTCTGGGTAAGTGGGATCCAATTG